>PVKA01001548.1:0-132497 GCA_004027165.1 Ctenomys sociabilis
TTTTTTTTTTTTTTTTTTTTTTTTTTTTTGCTTTTTAAAGACAGGGTCTCACTATGCAGTTCAGGCTGGCCTTAAGCTCACTTTGTAGCTCAGGCTGGTCTTGAACTCACAACAATCCTGCCTCAGCCTCCCAAGTGCTGGGATTACAGGCATGCGCCACCATGCCCAGCTTCTGTATACCTTTGAACATGCAAGTAGAAACAAAAGTGAATTTCTCAGAAAGGAAAGTACTTAGGAGGAGGCCTGCCCTCTGAAGAAATGGCTGGAACCATTGCAAGCACAAGTGTGGGTTTCTGCTTCCACCTGACTATGGAGGGGACTTCACTTCCTTCCCTGGTTCCAGTAAAATCAGGGTGGCTGGTGACTCTGTTTCTGTGTGCCAGGCATAAGGAGCACAGAGAATAAAGCAGTGTCCTTGAGAATTGGGTTACAGCTGGGGAGAAAAAGGTATGCAAAGTTACAGGGTTAAAAGGACAGAAACAGTGGGGCACCATGTACTAGATGTGTCAGGGACGAGCTAAGACTCTCCAGAGGAAGCGAGGCAAAGGCTGCAGGAAAGGCTGGAAAGGTGCGTCTTGCAAGAGCCTGGCTGTAGGTTGCCAGCAGTCTGTGCCTGTGCCTGTGGCAGTTGGCATGGAGGGAGCTGAGAAGGACCAAGGAAGCTGGGAGGGGAAGTCCCAGGGGCCTTCCTGGGGTATGGGTTTGTTTCCCTGCTTCATTGAAATATGATTGACAAATGCAGATTGCATATATTTAAAGCACATGGTGGGAACCTTTGACCTAGCGCAAATGGGGAGCAAGGGAAGATCCTGGAACCAGCACACACTGGTCATTGGGTTGGAGTAAGGCAGCCCCGGGACAGAAAATGGGCCAGGGGACTGTGGGCCTTGACCCAGCAATGCTGCCAAGGCCTCTTGGTTGAGTCAGAGAATATTCCATGACAGCGTTGAGCGGCACAGTTCCCCATCTTCATAGCCACAGTCCAGGAGGTTGTCATTGCTTCCACATGGGCAGGCTTGCGCCCAGGGGTCCGTTGGCAAGCGCAGCCCAGGGGTTCTGCACTTTCTCCCAGCTCGCTCCTGGCAGTGCCTACCTCAACATGGCCATCCTCCTTCACTTCCCCTTTGCTTGTTCAGAGAAGGCAGGGCCATGTGGTCTGTGACAGGACTGTGGTCTGTGAAGAGATCATCTTGCATTGGTGTCAGGGATGTGGCCCCCTCCTGTCACTGGCTGGCTGAACACCCTAGCACTTCCTTAAGCACAGTACCTCTCTCTTCCTGTGAAGTTGTGTTGCCGGTTTCACCTGACACCTGGAAGGCATTTGGGTACCTCTGAGCTAGCAGGCCAAACCATCCAGGCCAGGGGTGCCTTTCTAGGCCATAGGGATTTGCTCATGGACCCGAGTCCCATGTGCCTGTGAAAGGGACATGGGGGAATGCCCTGGGCTGATGGTAGCCACTGGAGCTGCAGCGCACCTAGGCTCTCTGGGAGGTAAAGACAGGAGGTGCTGTTAGGACCTGTACTATGGGGTGGGGGTGGGGCAGGGGCAGTGACCTGAGCCACCAGTGACATGTGCCACCCTCTATGGCTCTGGACGCTCCCAGGCCTGGAGCTCAATCATTGTTTCACCCCCAGCTGCAGATGGAGATAGAAACCTCCCCCACTTTCTGGGGTCCTCAAATACTGGTGACACACACAGTAGGTATCAGAGAAGCACAAACTCGGTCTCTTTTCTCTTGTCTTTGACCTTCAGCCTCTCACAAATACTCTAGCCTTCTCCATTGCCTAGGCCAGCTTCTCTGCCAGCAGTTGCCCTTGGAACTGGCCCTGGCTCTGAAGATAGCTGCTAGGTTTTATCCAAACTGCAGCAAAGCACTTCCGTTTCATACCAGCAGGCCTTTGGAACCCTGACCTTGTGCACCAGGCCTCTGGGTGCAGAGATGGGAACATTTAGTGGCACCATCTGCCTGTGGGAGGAGAGGCGACTGTCCCATTCTACTGCCACCAGCCTTCCCCTCTGCTGCCAGCAACTTTCTAAACCTCTGCCCTCACCCTTCCCATCACTGCATGGGCCCTGGAAATCTTGGTCCCCTGACACCAAGCTCTGCCAAGGAGCTGCTCAGAAGCATCTTCCCTGTGTGCCACCTAGGCAGGGAGGAAGGAGGCCTAGAAGAAATCATTGTGCCAGGCAGAAAATTAAATTTGAGTTGCAGGACTTCCCTACATTGCCTGGGTCGGAAGAGACACCACACAAGGCATTTTGGCATGTCCAGCGACAAAGCCTCGTCCCTTTTCCTCCCCCTTCCCCTTCAGCACACGCAGCGGACTGCAGCTCACTTCTGGAGCTTGAAACAGACTCCTGCCCCCAATTTGGAGCGTGTGTGGTAGGGGCTAATTAGAACCTTGCTTGCGCCACTCTGGAGCCACGTGGTGTTGGCTCTGAGCTGGGTCCAGCTGCCGCCAGTGTGTGGCTGAGCCTCGGGCTT
The DNA here is from genome assembly GCA_004027165.1 of Ctenomys sociabilis. Taxonomy (NCBI): domain Eukaryota; kingdom Metazoa; phylum Chordata; class Mammalia; order Rodentia; family Ctenomyidae; genus Ctenomys; species Ctenomys sociabilis. The sequence continues at coordinate 2,487 of PVKA01001548.1, forward strand.
TCTGATGGCTGCTTGTGCTGGGTATCTTGGAAGTGCTGTCCCCACTGTGTGTCTCCCACTGTGCATGGCAGGAGAGTAAGGTGTATTTGCCCCATGACACACAGGACACTCCCAGGTGACAGAGACCCAGTGTCCTGGGATCCACAGTGGTTTTGTGTGTGGCGGGGGGATGGAACCAGATCTAATTCAGTGTGGTCCCCAGACACCCTGGCAGCCAGATCAGCCCGCTTCCTTCAAGGGGCCGCCACCCTGCCATAGCAACTGCACATGCTGGCTGTGGGCTGGACAGGCTGGAAGAGCTTTGTTCACAGACAGGACTTCCTCTTTTTTTTTTTTTTTCTTTTTAATGGGAAAGGGGGAGGTGTGGGGAGCAGGCCTCTAGGCCTCTGATATAAACAGTTACCAAGGAGACCAAGTCAGGGGCTGGAAAGGTTTTCTTCTTCCCTAGGTCCATAAGGAAAGGGGGGGGGGGGTTGCCCTAGCCGCAGGGGATCATGGGAGGCTGCAGTCTCCAGTCCTGATTCCTCCCTGCTGGAGCAGCCAGATGTTGCAGAGTTCTCAGGCTTGTGGGGACAGAGGCAAGCGGGGAAGATTCTGAAAGGACTTGGGGGTGTCAGGCGGCAACTTCCAAAGTCTCTGGGCCCAGGTCGCCTACTCTAGCGCCCTGAGGATGGGCAGATCTGAGCTTGCTACCTGCTGGCACTCTGCCACTTAGCAGCAGAGAGCCAGGACTTTCCTCTCCTTAAGGGCTACAGTTGGGAGCCAGAAGCCATGGGGTGCACGTACTCATCTCCGCTGGATGAGCCCGCCCTGAGGTCAGTTCCAGGCCCCAGTGCAGCCTGCGGGACATTCTGTGGTGTGGAGGGACTGCTTGATGGGCAGGACCTGGGGGCACAGAGCCCTGCTTTGAGGGGTTGGTGGGCAGAGTTGGGTGCTACCTGGGCTGCTCCTCTAGTTTCTGGGACTTGGCTGACTGCACTGCTGTTCCCTTTGATCCTAGCTTCATAGGCTGCATCTTCTTCCTAAGGAGGGCATTTGGAATGGAGGCTGGGAAGGCCTTGTTTACTTGCTTCTTTGCCTGTGAGGGACCCAGGTCCTGGGAAAACCCAGGTCTGAAGCTCTTAGAGGGAAATAGGGCAGAGTGGTTTAGGGTGTGGACCTTGGGCTGTGTAGGGCTTCTGAGCCCTGAGTAGGGCCTTGGGGTTGGGAAGGCATTTCCAAGCTGTTTCTCAGGCAGGACAAGTTCTCCAGCAGGGACATAGGGTTGCTTGGGCACTGGGTCCTCTTCATGCTCCCTCTTGTCCCAGGTGCTGTTCCCACTGGATCTCTGTAAGAGGGAAAGGAGCATAGAGCTCCTCCTGTCCCCTGGGAAGCCAATGAAAGGACGGGCACTAGGCCTCAGAATTTCCTGTTTCTTGGGGAGCTTGGATCTGGGGGCAAGGAGAGAGTACATTCTATGGCTACCCTCTGACATCCTTGGCCAAACCTGCCCTGGCTGGCCCCCTGCCTTTGCCAGGGCCAGCCAGCCTGGAGTTGGGCACTGTCCCACTGTGACCAAGAGTCAGCCTCTGAGGCTCCACCCTGGCCAGCACTGAGACAGCCAGAGCTGGCGCCAAATTTGTGTGCAGCTCTGTGGCCCTCATCCAGGGGTGCCGGCAGCCTGCCTGTTTGCCATGGCTTTCTCTCATTTCCTGTCCCAGCTCTCCCAAGAGGCCTTTCCTTCTCTCCTGCACTCTAAGCCCTGCCCTGTGGCGGAAGCCTTCCAGTCCTTCCACATGGTCAGCGTGTCCTTCCTGTGCCCCAGTCTTTGAAGCCACACACTGACCAGTGAGCTCTATGCTATCCCCTTGGGCATGAATCAGGGTCCGGGTGCCTGCACACACAGGGAGACTGTGTGTATTAAGGCCTCGAGAGGAGCAGGGCTTGTCTCTCCCATGCCTGCTTGGTGGCAGGGCCAGCATTCACAGATAGTCTACAAGTCTACCCTCGATGTGTGGCTCCTGCTGCGATTATACTCAGAGCCTGTCTTCCTGAAGCCGAAGATGGGCCCTTGAAGACAGGCTGGAGGTGGTGCATTCTAATCTCTGCCCTGAGCACCTACAGATCCTGCTGCCTCTAGCAAGAGGGGGACTCTGGTCCCTTTCCTTTGTATATTGGAGATGTGCTGTCTGTGGAAACAGCTTTCCTCTGAGAAGAGAAGGCAGCTGGCTTTTCTCTGATGTCAGCCCTCAGAACACAGAGCCTTCTCCATCCACCTCTGCCTCCTGGATGCTGGGTAGGATGGGTAGAAGGCCATGACAAACAGGCTAGGGGCAGATTGGCGAGAGATCCAGACACCTTTGTCCCTCAGAATATTTAAGTCAGGTTGCAAATGAAGTACTGGGAATCCATGGCAGAAAGCACCTGAGCCCCGTTGGAGTTACTGCCCGGGGCAGGGACAGTTGTTCCAAAAAGGAAGCTATGTGCTAGATGATAGCAGGAGTCTCAGAGGATAGAGAAAGGACAGGCTGGGTAGGGCAGGCAGCAGTGTGTCCACGTGTCCACGCACAGGAGTGTGGCTAGGAAGTAACATGGCCAAGGTGTGCTGAGAGACCCCCATGAGAGCCAGTGACTTCTGTGATGCCAGTGTCTCCTGGGGGTCGTCATCCCACTTGTCCGTTTTGCAGGCCTTCACACCAACCTCTGAGTCTCTCTACTGCCAAAGGGCACCAAGTATAAAGTAACTGTCTTACCACGCAGCCCTGCAGGCTCCCGGGAAAGGGCAGGGGCGTTGGAAACAGAACTGGCTTCAAAGATCAAAAAGGATTCAGAACCTCTGAAGCCTGAGAGGCCCTCTCTGGATATCTTAATATATGTAAATCTAGACTTTTGAACACAATGGAACCCTGTTATCTGTGCTTGTTTTTTTTTCCCCCCATTGAGTTTTTCACTTGATCAGTTGATTGTGGTGCTAGAATTTGAACCCAGCACCTCATGTGCAGTAGGCAGGTGCTGGGTCACTGAGCTTCACTGCCTGCTCCTCTGTACTGCTTTCTAACTTGCTGTTCCCATCCATGCATTGAAAACCTCCTGGGACACAATGCTGGCTGTGACGTAGCTGCTCCATTATTGATTAGCCTCTTCTCGCTTTTCTGATCTTTTGCCCCCTCCTCCTATAAAGTGTATTTTCAATTTTAAAAAATCATGGACATTTGGACAGTGAGGGAAGCTGTCTAGGACCTGTCCTTGGCCTGGGACATCCCTGGTTAGTCCCCTTTTCCCCACTGGAGGAGGAGAAGTGTGTACCTGGCTAGCATGCCTGGGCATGTTTTCTTCCTGCTGGGCTTTACACTGGAGTAAGCTTTGAGAAGCGAAAGTATGTTCGGTGCCCAGGTGCTGGGGTCCATTTGCCCAGCTTCCCATCACTGCCTTAAATGTCACTAGAGTTTCTGTCATGGTCAAGTCCCTATCACTTTCTTCAGATGCACCATTTTTGAAGTGTACAATTCACTGGCCTCTAACCCATTCCCAAAATTGTACAAGCATGAACGGCACTTAAAAGCTGAGCCAGCACCTCTGAAGGAACTGTTCCTGCAGTAGTCCCCGCCAGGGTCTTCCTTCCCTCTGACCCTTCCCATTTACCTGTTCTGCACGATGCTTGTGGGTGGAAATTGTGTCCAGTTCTGTGGCTCCTTTTCTCCACCTGTGTTGTTTCATGGTAGGTTGCTGGTAGTTTTATGGCCAGACAAATCACTGTCTGTGGTTAGGTGGTGCTAGAGGCTGCGGCCCAGAACTTCAAGAGGCTCACGTGGTGACCTGGCTTTCTTCTCTGCCTCAGGCCTTGGAGCACGTGCCGCTGGCACCTGCTCGTCCTGTAGTGTTCTGGCTCATGGTGACCATAAACTGTGGTGTACTGAACCTGTGCCAGTTTGTGGGCAGAACTTGGAGGCAGGGACCAAGATGGCCAGGCACAGAACCCCTTTGAGTTCTGAGTTGTAGCCAGGCCTGAGCAGAGGATGGGGCAGGCTCGGGGTCTCCTTTGTGCTCTTGCTGTGACCCTGCCAAAGATCTGTTACTTCACATGATCTCCTCTGTAATCCTGGCCAGCTCTACCCACACACGCATGCCATCCTTCTCTGGACCAGGGCTTGGTGACTTAGCAGGTGGCCCAGTCACAGAGTAACATGACAGTGACAGCCACACATGAGACAGCGCCTGCCATGTGCCTCACACTAGGCTGGGTCCTTCATAAGCTTTTTCTTCATTCAGTCTCACAAAAACTTTGGTGTGGGGAGCTACAGCTCCCACTTGCTGCCTGAAGAATGGCGAATCCTAGCTCCTTCCCTTGGCTAGGAAGCACACCTGGGTCTGCCCCACTCCAGAACTTGTCCCCTTGCCTTGTCACCTCATAGGCCTGCCTGAGAACCTTGTGGTGGGACAGCAGGGATGGGGGAAGCAGATTATATGCAAATGTGCACGGCCAGGGAGATAGCTCAGTGGAATAAGCAGTTTCCTGGCAAGCGCAGGGGCCTGAGTTCAATCCCCGGTTTTGCCAAAAAAAAGAGAGATGTCTACTATATGCAAATATGCAGCACTGATCCAAACTACTGAACTGTGATCCTGATAGGAGAGTGCGTCCACGCCTGCTTCGTGCACGGATGGCTCATGCCAGCCACATACACTCATCACCTTCAGCTCAGTGGCCAGGTCACTCCTGGCACCGCTCCTGTCCCTTTTCCCCTGGGGTTACCAGCTCTGACCTCTGTCCCCAGGGTGGCTCCCCTGTCTGAAGGTCACATATGCTGATGTGCTCTCTCCAGTTTCCCTCGCCCGATGTGATCCCTTCCCGTGGTCTGAGCCTTGTGCGGCCCAGGCCAGGGCTGCATAGCGTGTCCCTCAGGACTCGTGCATGTCCGGTGCCTGGATGTGGATGTGCACTGTGAGGACACCAGGAAGAGTTGCAGGGTTCTAGGTTCAGCTCAGGTCCTATACCTGTCCCACTGCCACCCACAGAACATGCCAGTCTTGCCTGTTTCAGCCATTCTGCTGGGCACATAACCTGTTCATTGCGTTCTTAACTTCCCTTTCTTGGGGAAGTGGTAATGCTGACAGCCTTGTACTCCATGCATTAGAGGCCCTCCCTCAGAAAGGACTGTTAAGGCTGGACAGTTTCCTGTTGCATTATTTGTCTTCTTTTGATTATTTGTGGAGATTTCTTCTGTTCTCCTCCCACATCCTTTGTCTGTATATGAATGTTACAGGTATATATATCCCATGTTGTGGCTTGCATTTTGTTCATTTTTTTGGAGACTGTATCTTGCTGTCTTGTCTAGGCTGGCCTTATACTTGCTTATGTAGCCAAGGCTGATATCCAACTTAGAGCTGTCCTGCCTCAGCCTCCCAAGGGCTAGGACTACAGGCAGGTGCTGCTGTGCCTGGCTTAAATGGAAGCACCGTAAGTCGGTGCTCAGACTTGCCCCCTCCCCCCCAATTCAGAATGGCCATATCAGATGTCTTCATGATTCGGCACCAGAGAAGGGTGCTTCCATCATGCTATCTCGGGGCAGGATTAGCCTGGTCTGGTCTGAGCCCTGGATGAGGCCTGCTGGGCTGTGGATAGTGGTCCTGCTCCCTAGGCACCCAGTGATCCTAAAGCTGATGCACCAGCTGCACCCTGGAAAGGACAGAGAAAGGGGACCAAAGGAAATCTTAGGAAAGAAGATATCCAACCCAGGATCAAGGGCCACTATATCCAGCCCAGCAGGCCTCATCCAGGTAGCTGATAGGTGAGCAGGGCCCAGGGGTAGAGCGGGAGGGCTCTGATGATATGAAAGGTGGAGCTGAGGGATAGAGCCTGACATGACAGGGAGGAGCGCCGTGAGCATGGCCACTGAAGGTGTCAGAGTAGGGGAAGGCAGGGTGAGACTCTGACCATGTGGGGCAGAGAGGTCGCAGGCTGAGGTGAGGTTAGGCCAAGGGACCTTTTGGCCGGGGCTGGAGGGAGGGGGCCTTAACAACCTTGGCTGTTATTGGTAAGAAGCAGGTTCTCATCTGCCTAGGGGCGGGAGGTGGGAGTCCCAGGGCTGGAGGGGGGGGCTTAGCCACGGGGAGTGGCACAGATCCCAGCAGGACCGTCCCCACCATGCTGGTGTAGGACCCCTCCACCCCGGGACAGTGCAGCCCACACCCATTGGACGCTTGTTTTGCAGGCCCTCCTCTGTCAAAGACAGAAGCTTCGTGGAAAAGATGAAGAAAACGGTGAGTTCCACTTCCGTTCTTCTCGGGGAGTCCCAGAGGGCATATATATGGCCCCCGGGACTCTGCGCTCCCTGGGCGCGCTGGCTTTGGGCTTTATGAGCCTTTTTTTTTCTTTTCTTTTGGTCAAACTAACAACTGCCTCGGCCTCTGCTCAGTCCAGTCTATGAACCTTTAATTCTTGAGCAAAGCAAAGCATTAGAATAGATCCTGCCTCTTGTTATCAGAGTTTAGGCCAAAAAGGACATTTTACTTTGCTTTTTTCTAATGCGTGGAATTAAGTAGCTTTTTATAATTTAGATGTCTTTTCATTTTTCCTTTTTGATAGATTCTTTGTCTTCCTTTTTTTTTTTTTTTTTCCTCCCAAGGGACTCCTTAAGAGTATTAGGAAGATTAGCCCCATGGCTGTGGTGTTAGTTGAAAATATGTTTCCTGTTAACAGCTTGCCTTTGACTTGGCTTGTCCTAGTTTTGTGTATGTACAAGTTACACAGGCAATTTTATTCTTTTTTTATTTTATTTTATTGAGAAACAAATACCAACGAGACAGTTTCAAAACTGATTAATAGCACAGTTTCAAGAAGTAATACATTGTACATTGTTATCTTAGTAGTTATCCATAGTACAAGAAGCAGACAGGATATCCTGTCCAAACATTGTTAATACAAATATTTCTACTCAATGAATTGAGAGTAGCCATATATCTATCCTGACTATTCTGTATATACAAATACAAAATGGTCCTTCCTTTGTATCCCCTTTTTTTGTTTAGTCCTGTCAGAGATGGGTATTCCATGGGCATCTAAATATTATAGGTGTGTGAATTCAGCAAAACAGTCCAACACAGTCCAGCGGTCCACAATAGTAGTGGGTTATCCACAGAAGTTGTTGACTAGAGCCTTTCACAGCTCAGCACATTAATATGGCTTTACTTTATGTACCTTGCTTTTATACTTTTATGCTTGATGGTTAAGACCAAGATAAAGTCAGACCTGTATAACAAGAAATGTAACTTTTGTATCTGATAAGGTCAGTCACGTACCCTCAGGATTTATCCTATAACCAATTTTATTCTTTGTATGACTTCTGTGCCATAATTTGAAAGGCCTTCCTCCTACTAAAGAGATAAAGGTATTCATGCTTCTTATAGTGCTTTTCATACCTAAAATTTCATATGTTGAGAATTAATCCTGGTGTAAGACATGAGATATGGATGCAGTGTACACTGTGTGTGTGTGGTACTAAGGGCTGAGCCCAAGGTTCTTCTACTGAGCTACATTCCTGGCCCTTTTTATTTTAAGACTGATTCTCACTAAGCTGTCCAGGTAAGACTTGAACTTGCAGCTCTCCTGTCTCGGCTTCCGAAAGTGGCTAGTCTACTTTTTCATATAGCTGTCTAAATACCATGTTAGTAGAACCCATCTGTCTCTACCCTCAGTTTGAAATACCTCCTTTATTTTATTTTATTTTATTTTTTTGCGGAACCAGGGAATTGAACTCAGGTCCTTGCGCTTGCCAGGGAAGCGCTTATTCCACTGAGCCATCTGCCTGGCCCTGCCTCCTTTATTATATATTTAATTCCCATATGTGCTTGGGTCTGTTTTTTTTTTTTTTTATTTTTTTTTTTTTCTTTTCTTTAATTTCCTCAATCAAGCTGCTTATATCCAGCATCATATGGTTTATAATTGAAATTTTATGCTTTGACAGCCTAGTAGCGCTGAACCTTGCACATCTACTCATTGCTGTACTTTCCGGGAGGTTGCTGCACATGACCAGCATTCACTTATGCAGGGTCATAGCTTTGTTAAGGTATAATTTGCCTTCCACTTACCCACCTTAAAGGCTGTACCTCAGGGCCTTTAGTATGTTCACAGTTTCCAGCAGTCACCCCATGTATTTATGCATTCATACTGGGCACTGGATGTCCAACCCAGGCCTGTGCACGCCAGGCAGGGCCCTCGCTAGCTGTGCGCCAGCCTGCATGCCATGGTACCGTTGGCCATCTGCATTCTTGCTTTCCACCTCTATGGTGGCATGTGCAGATGTTTTTTTCTTGCCTTTATTCCCCAGACAGTGCAGTATCCTAGCTCTTTTCATAGCATTTGCTTCCCATTGGCTATTACAGGTATCCGAGATGACTGGGGCTTCATACAGCGTACCAGACGCTGTGAAGGCTCTACACCATGCCCCCCACTGATCAGTATGGGGCACTCAGTGGCTGTGGAGTTTGGTATCCCTGCGGGACCCTGGAACCCAAACCCCTCAGCTCGCTCTGGTGCTCCTGGGGTGACATGTGTCCTTCTCCACTACAGTGGCTATGACAGTGAGATGCCGGCTCTAGAGTAACTTGGATAGGACTTGAGGCTGAGGTCCCTCGGGGACCACCATGCCCATCCCTGAGCCCTGTGCCTGCCTTCTCTAGGGGAGAAACATCATTGTGTTCTACGGCTCCCAGACGGGCACTGCTGAGGAGTTCGCCAACCGCTTGTCTAAGGATGCCCACCGCTATGGCATGCGGGGCATGGCAGCAGACCCTGAGGAGTATGACCTGGTGAGCACCGCCCCAGCCTGCCAGTGGTGTCATGTCATTCCACTCTGGGCCTTGGAGAGACTGAAGGGTAAAACTCGCCAAAGGGACAGATGGGAACAGGCGTGCCTGGTTATTTGTGTGCCAGCTGCCACCAATCTTTCCCCAGACTCAGAGATGCCAGCCCTGTGCACTAGGGTGGGAGACCCTGGGCAGCCCCTACCCACAAGTAGCTGGCCTTGTGCCTGGCTTTTGTGAACAGGTGGAGCAGCAATGGCACAGGAACTGAGGGGAGAGGCTGGTGGGGAGGGGCTGAGGCCTGGAGAGTCCAGACAGAAGCCACAAATTTGGACTGCGAGTCCCCAACTCTCAGCCACTCCATGTTGCTCTCCTAGGAGAGGGGCAGGGTGTGTTCCTGTCACACCATGTGACTGCACAGCACAGTGTACTTCCAGCTACCTGCTGGGCTGGGAGGGCTGGTGACAGACAGCTGGATGCCAGACCCAGAGAAGGCAATAGGCGGGGAAGGCTGTTGATCCCTAGGCACATGCAGTCCTAGCTTGTCACCACAGGGCTGGCTGCAGGGACGTTCCTGTGGCTCCAGCCCCATCCTAAGCTCTCCTCACAGGCACCACCCTCTCCTACACCCCTGAGTTGTGTCCGCCATCCACCTTCAGGCCCCCTCTAAGGCTATGACAAATGGGCATGCACCTATCATGTCCACTGATCCCCCAGGAGGCCATCCATTCCCTGCCTGTGCTCACCCTGCCCACCTGAGAGACATCTCACTGTCCTGCTCGCCTGGCCAAGAGCCAGCCCCTCAAATACCCCAAATCCCTCAGTGTCAATCTCAGACAGTGTTCCCCCCTGGCCCCACAACCCCCATCATCCTGCTGGGAGCTGCCTTGGGCCAAGCTGGCCTCCCTACTGCCACCACTGTGGCCTGACCCAGTGCAGACTGTCATGGTGACATGAGCCTTCCCATCCCTCCAGGCTGACCTGAGCGGCCTGACGGAGATAGACAACTCACTGGTGGTTTTCTGCATGGCCACCTACGGTGAGGGAGACCCTACCGACAATGCCCAGGACTTCTATGACTGGCTGCAGGAGACGGACCTGGACCTCTCTGGTGTCAAGTATGCGGTGAGTCTCCGAAGGTGGCCTGTATGCGCCCTGGTATGCTAGATCTTCATGCCCACAATGACACCCTCTTGCTGCTTTCCCCATAGGTCCTTACAGGGTTGGCAGGGTGGCTTCCAGAGAGGGCCCCAAGGACACACTGCTCATGCCTGTGTCCTCTTCTACCCTGGGCCCCAGCACCACAAGCACCTGTCCTCCTGTGTCCCCAGCTAGCCCCAGCCCCCAGGGACCTTAGTTTCTGGAGACTAAAGACAGGAAGGTGTGGTAGGGTAACAGAAAGACCTGGCTTGCAACGAGGGCCGGGTGGGCGGGATGCGCTGCACTGCCTCTTAGAATTGAGGCTGCAAGGACAGCTGTGGAGTGGGCCTCCTGCAGGCTGCAGGCCACCTAAGCAAGGCCATTTCAGGTACCAGAGGTACTTGCCTCTGGGGGTGCAGACACCTCCAAGGCTGCCTGTGGCTCAGCCAGCGCTGTAGAGCACCACCCATAGCAGGTCCCACAGGGAGCCCAAGTCCCTGAGGCCAGGCCCAGAGCCATCTGTCTGTCCACACAGGTGTTTGGCCTTGGGAACAAGACCTATGAACACTTCAACTCCATGGGCAAGTATGTAGACCAGCGATTGGAGCAGCTTGGAGCACAGCGCATCTTTGAGCTGGGCCTAGGCGACGATGATGGGAAGTGAGTGCCCTTGGGAGGAGCCCTGGGATGGGCAGTGTGGGCCCTGGGCAGGGCACAGGCCTCCTGTCCTCTGGAATGAGACAAGCAGTTCTGCCCCTTCCCGTATCCTCCACGGCCTGGCCCAACTCAGACCTGGAAGCTCATGGTTGGCATAGATGCTGCTCAGTGGCCACAGAGCAGTGAGCTGGGGACACTGGGGGTGGCTGTTGGGGCAGGGCCTCCTGAGGACAGGGGCCAAGTTGGCCTGGCCCTGGCTCATCCTGCTCTTGCTCCAGCCTGGAGGAGGACTTCATCACATGGCGAGAACAGTTCTGGCCAGCAGTGTGCGAGTTCTTTGGGGTGGAGGCCACTGGAGAAGAATCCAGGTCAGTGGGAAAGCCTGGCCTGGGATGGCACTGGGGATGTGGTGAGCAGGGGTCAATGGCAGCTCAGTCACAGGTCCTAGGATGACTGTGGGTGCCAGGGTTAGGCAGGGTCTTCAGTTCCTGCCTCTGGAATCCCTAGGATCCTGTCCTCAACCATGTGCTGCACTATATCCCCACCAGCACGGACCCTGTGACCCCCCCCCCCCAGTCCTCTGACCCCATACTCGGTCTGTCCCTCTGCAGCATTCGCCAGTATGAGCTTGTACTCCACACAGACATAGACCCAGTGAAAGTGTACACGGGTGAGATGGGCCGTCTGAAGAGCTATGAGAACCAGAAACCGTGAGTAGGGGAGGCAGGTGGGGCCCCACATGTCAGGCAGTCCCTCCAGGGCCATTCCACACATGGGTGCAGTGGGAGCACCTGCATTTTCATGTCCACTAACCAGGAGGATGTGAAATCTAGCATGGAGAGGAAGCGCCTGAGAGTCAGGCAGCGACTGCAGCCAGAACCCTAGGGGTCCCCACCTCAGTGAAGCCAGCAGGGCAGTCTGGGGAGAGCTTCCCTCATCCAGCTTGGGCTTCATTCGCCTTGAATCTCACTCTGTAGTGCCTAGGTGCCAAGGCTGTGTCTAGGTTACACTTTGGCAAAAGCGTTATTATAATCCACCTCAGTAATCCCTTTCTTCTTCAAAAACAATGTTCCTTTAGTGGGCCCCTTGTACCCACATTCCTGCTAGAGGTGTCCAGGTGTCCTGTACTATGGAGTTGAGCCCAGCAGCCTTGCTGTGGCGAAAGCAGTGAAGATGGCCTAGCTGGGTCAGAGCTTGCATCCTGGGGCCTCTGACCCTGGGGGGCCCTGGCACCTGTGGGACGGCGGGAGGGTGCACAGTCTAGAGGAAGAGCCCTCTCCCTTGCGGCACCCTCTGTTCTCTGCCTGTTTCCTCATCTGTCAGTGGGGACACCGATCCCCTAGCTCTGCCCACCCTTTCTGGTTGAGTGCTGAGTGGATGCGCTGAGTGAGCCCTTGCCATAATTGGTAAGGTTTCTTGGAGACCCAGAGGGGCCCCAGCTAACTGGTTCCATGTTCCCTGTAACCAGAGGGTCTCCTAGGGACAGGGAGATTCAGATCAGAGACCTGGCCAGTCATGGAGCTTCTCTTCTCCTCACCCAGCCCCTTTGATGCCAAGAATCCATTCTTGGCTGCTGTCACCACGAACCGGAAGCTGAACCAGGGAACTGAGCGACATCTCATGCACCTAGAATTAGACATCTCAGACTCCAAAATCAGGTAGCTGCAGCCCGCTTCCTCCCCTGCCACTCACTCCAGCATCTGTGTACAGAGCCCTCCTGAGCATGCATCTCCATTCAGGTATGAATCTGGGGACCATGTGGCCGTCTACCCAGCCAACGACTCCAACCTTGTTAACCAGCTTGGGAAGATACTGGGTGCTGACCTGGATGTTGTTATGTCCCTGAAAAACCTGGATGGTGAGTCCTGCAATGGAGCTCCTGGCCAGGCCCCAGGCTGGGCTTCTGCTCAAGTCCATAGCAAGGAGCTGAGGCCCTGCCACCAGGACCCCTGACCCCCACAGTGGGGGAGGCTGCATGGCTGCAGGATCTGCACCCCTGTCACCATCACAGTAGCAGGAGGTGTGCATGAGCTCCCTAAAGCTGTCAGGGAGGTGCCCTGCTACTGGAGGCCAATCCCTGGGCTCATGCCTGGATCCACATCTACCTGCTACTCCCCTACTCCTGGGCCCCCACTCCTTGCTGGCAAAGGCATGGGCTGGAGACCCCCAGCCACTGTTTTGGGTCCCTGTAGGGGAACTCAGCACCAAGGAGCATGAGATGGGAGCTGCCCAGCCTGAGGTTCTGGCTGTGAACCCCCACCCAGCCTGGCTCGTTCACATCCTCAGCAGCCCCCATGCCATCATTCCATCCCCCCAATTTCAGAATCAGCGTCCTGGAACATAGGAAAAGGGGCCCCTTTTTCTCAAACTGTGAAGGGCCCCACACACCCTGTGCCTCCTCTGAAGCATGTCATTGCTTAGCGCCATCCCACTGACATACTTTCTGCCTAGCTGAAGCTTCAGGGCAGAGAAGCCCAAGACTTTGTGCAGGGCTCAGGCAGCACCAAAGAGGGGACCTGGCCTACCTTGCTGTGCCACTGGGTGCCTGCATTCTGCATGTAGCACAGGCCAAACGCTCCTGCCTAGGGTGGCCACTCACGTCATCTACCTCCTTCTCCTCAGAGGAGTCCAACAAGAAGCACCCGTTCCCCTGCCCCACCACCTACCGCACAGCCCTCACTTACTACCTGGACATCACTAACCCCCCGCGTACCAACGTCCTCTACGAGCTGGCGCAGTACGCCTCAGAGCCCTCTGAGCAGGAGCAGCTGCGCAAGATGGCATCGTCCTCGGGCGAGGGCAAGGTGAGCCTATGCCCTGTCCCTGGCCCCAGCCCCGGCACTCCCTAGGCCCCACACTGTTCATGTCCGTGTCTTCGGCAGGAGCTGTACCTGAGCTGGGTGGTGGAGGCCCGGCGGCATATCCTGGCCATCCTGCAGGACTACCCGTCCCTGCGGCCCCCCATCGACCACCTGTGTGAGCTGCTGCCAAGGTTGCAGGCCCGCTACTATTCCATCGCCTCCTCCTCAAAGGTGTGGGTCACCAGGATTTGGGTGGGAAGGCTGCTAGGAAGGAGCCACAGGGATATAGGCATGGGGGTGACTGCCCAAGTGACCAGGCTGGCCCCACTCCAGGTTCACCCCAACTCCGTGCACATCTGTGCTGTGGTCGTGGAATACGAGACCAAGTCCGGCCGTACCAACAAGGGTGTGGCCACTAGCTGGCTTCGGGCCAAGGACCCGGCTGGGGAGAATGGCCACCGGGCCCTGGTACCCATGTTTGTGCGCAAGTCCCAGTTCCGCCTGCCCTTCAAGTCTACCACACCTGTCATTATGGTGGGCCCTGGCACAGGGGTCGCCCCCTTCATGGGCTTCATCCAGGAGCGGGCCTGGCTGAAGCAGCAGGGTAAGTGTGTAACCATCAGGGTGACTGGGGAGGGGCTGGGCCAGGAAGTCCAGCTCACCCCATCCACTGCTCCCAGGCAAGGAGGTAGGGGAGACCCTGCTGTACTACGGCTGCCGCCGCTCAGATGAGGACTACCTGTACCGTGAGGAGCTGGCCCAGTTCCACAAAGACGGCGCCCTGGCCCAGCTCAACGTGGCCTTCTCCCGGGAGCAGGCCCAGAAGGTGAGGTGGGGCTGGCACAGTGGGGGCTGTCGGGTGGGGGGCTGGTGCCAATGCTCACTGGCCACCCTCTCTCCCACCCACCCACAGGTCTATGTGCAGCACTTGCTAAAGAGGGACCGGGAGCACCTGTGGAAGGTGATCCACGAGGACGGCGCCCACATCTATGTCTGCGGGTGAGTGCGGAGGCCAGTACCAGGCTGCCTGCTCCAGAGCCCCTACTCAGCCTGACTGCTGCCTCCTGCCTGCCCCCAGGGATGCACGCAACATGGCCAGGGACGTGCAGAACACCTTCTGTGATATCGCAGCTGAGCTTGGGGGAATGGAGCACGCCCAGGCTGTGGACTACATCAAGAAGCTGATGACCAAGGGCCGCTACTCCCTGGATGTGTGGAGTTAGGAGCCGCCACATGCCTCCCTTCACACCAGACTCACCGCCCGGGATCTGTCCTTACTCCCTCCTCCAGCCCCTGGTGGCTTCTGCTTGGCCTGGCCATGGGGCAGGCCTGCGACAGACTCCTCCATGCCTGAGAGGCAGTGTCCTCCTCCGAGGGCCAAGGTGGCCTCCCCAGGCAGCCGGCCGCAGGGCAGTGGGTGCAGGGCCCACACAGCGACACTGTGGGCCCTTGGAAGCTGTATAGAAGGGGCTCTTCTCAGCACAGCTGGGGTTGGCCCCACCACGATTTTGAATGAGTGTAAATAATTTTCAATAATCTCTGGCCCTTAGAATAAAGTTCTGTTTTCTGTATTTGCCTGGCACTGCTCCAGCAGACCTGGGACCCCTGCCCAGATCTACTTCCCTCATACTCCAGGGAGACTAACAGCCCAGGAGCACCAAGAACCTGTTCCATGTGGGAGTCACCAAGCCCCAAAGCCAGGAGGACACATCTGTCCAGCCACGCCATGCCACTCTCCCTTTATTGAGGCTACAGCACCCAGCTTCTGAGGCTGAGGCCAAGCCCAGCTCTTCCTCAGGGCCCACAGAGCCCACGAAGCCCAGCAGGGGGGAATAGGGAATCCTCCTTTGCACATGGGGGGGCGCTGCCAGCTCTCCCACCACATCCAGGGTCAAAGGCCCCTCTGGGGCCATTGGCAAAGGCCCAGCTCATTCCTTCTTGCCCCCGTGCCGCTGGCTGTGGAACTTTTGGTGCACAACCCGCAGGGTGGTGAAGAAATTGCCAAGGAACAGGAGAAGGAAGGGGAAGCCGCACATGAGCACCTGTGGGGAGACAGGGTCAGCAAGGGCTGGGCAGAGCAGATCTGGCCAGGGGCCCTCTGCCCTGCCAACCACACTCACCTGCCACTCCTTGCACTGAGGGTCCCGGGCCAGGTTAAACAACGTCAGTGCATTAAAAAGCTGCCAGAACTGAAGGGACAGGAAACTTTTCCTCAGTGGACCCAGTCCCTGCTCAAGCCCAAACCAGAGCAGGGGACAGGGACACAGATGTCACTTACATGTCCGAAGAAGAGAAAAGGCAGCAGGAAGGTGAGGCCCCGCCACATCCAGGACTGGAAGCCCTCTGCGGGCAGAGTAACCAGGGACACGGGCTCGGTCACGGGGGCTCAAGCGGAAGAAGGGAGAGCTCCTGCCCCTGGCACCTCCGGGGCTGCAGGATGGGCCCGGCCAACTCACCCACAGTGAGGTCCATGGTGTGCCGCTCACCCAGGGCGCGCAGGCGGTATAGACAGCCGCTCTGATAGTAATACTGTAGGAACTGCACGAAGCCTGAGGGCAGGGAGGGGTGTTAGCAGCTCGCTGGAGGGACTGTCCCTGTCCTGTCTCCATCCCCCTCAAAAGCTCTAGACACTCACTCTGGTACATGGAGAAGGACAGGAACTGGTTCCGGAACTTCTGGTACATGAGCCCATCAGGCCTGAGAAGGCAGAGGGAGAGGGCGGCCATGGACACCCAGGCACTGGTTCCACCCTATCCGGCTCCTGCCAGCCCAGGCCCAGCCACTTACCAGGTCAGCATGACCCCTGACAGGAATGTGGACACGTAGTGATGGAAAACCCACCAACCCTTGATCCTGTGTGAGGAAGCCACCATCACTCGGTCCCCTTGTGGGGCATGGACAGGGCTGGGGTGGGAAGACCCGCTGCCCCCCAGCTCTGTCCCATCCGCCTGCCCACCGGGAGCCGTTGTTGATGAGGATGCTCTCCCGGATGGTCAACGTGCAATAGTACCAGACCAGCAGGAAGTTGAAGGCTGCGTCTGTCACCCTGGAAAGGGACACACAGTTAGTATTAGAAGGTGCAGGAGGGCACAGGGTGGAGCCCAGCAGCAAAGACAACCACCTGGAGTTGAACAGGAAGCGGCAGCTGAAGGAGATGAGGATGAGGATGATAGTGAGGTAGAGCTTGAACTTCTCGTACTCGTCCTTGTAGGCAAACCTGGGGGCACAAGCTCATGAGCCGGGTGGGGCTGCTAGGGATCACCCTTCCAGACCACCATGCCAGGAAGACATGGGCCAGTGCAGAGAACACCCTGAGCCCCAAGGCTGAGCCGAAGGAAGTCAGGGCAGAGAGAGGTGGGAAACCTGGGCAGCATACTTGGCCTGCTTGCTCAGCAGTGTCACGTTGACATTCCCCAGAACCAGGCTCAGGTACAACCTAAGGGAAAGGGACCAGGCTGAAGTGAGGCATGAGCAGCTAAAGTATGCCAGGCCTGCGGTGGGGTACCCCTCCCACCTACCTGCCTTTCAAAGGCCTTGGCGTATGGATCTGACCTGGGAGTGTGCAGTCTGACCCCACCTAGCACTCAGGGCTCTGACCAAGGATACCCAATGTCCCCAGCCTGCCAAGTCTCATCCAAGGCATCCCCACTTGGGGTCTCAGGATGGCTGGGCAATCACCTGGAAGCCATCCCTACATCCCAGATCACTCAGCGTCTGGGCAGGGGATGTGGCATCTGCAGAAGTCACCGTCTGTCACTGTCCCACTTTCCTTGCTACCTGATTCCAGGAACTGCAGCCCCGAGTCCACTTAGGTGCCCCCACCCATAGCCAACCCTCAGAGCTCCTCCCCAGCCCATGGGCTCCCTCAGAAACTTGGGACTCAGGCTGCAGGGACCCCACGTGCTCAGCCTCCCTTTTGCCTGCCTGTACAAGGACCTCTTCCTCTCAGGGAGCCCCTACCTTCCCCCACTCTGACCCCATTCTCTGCTGAAGCCTGGTGCTCAACCCTCTCACAGTGCTGCCACCTCCCAGCCAATCCCTCTAACTCCCCTGCCCATCACTCCTACAGCCAAGTTTGTCTTGTCCTTCTCTGCCATAGAAACTCAAGGCTTGACAGCAAAGTCACATTTCCTGCCCAACCAGTACCCCCAACACACAGTCTTGTGTACACTCTGGCCCCAGTAATCCTCCAAGGCTGTGAGGGTGATCACAGGGCACAGACTCCAACCCAATCTGGGGGGCAGAAACCTCTACCCCCAGGCTGCTGCCAGGTCACAGGAGGCACCCCGGTTCCCAGTGGCAGCCTCAGATGCCCTCAGGCACTCCTCCGCCTCTGGCCTCCACCTGGCAGCACCATTCTGCACCAGTCTCACCATTCCCAAGGCTGAAGCTGCTGCCTGAAGCACTGCAAAAGCCACACCTGCCCTCCACCCCCAGGACCTCTCTGCCACCCACTGTCCTGACTGGTGGTCCTCTCAGCCTCTCTTGCCTGCAAGTTAACACACCAACCAAGCAAATCTGCCCTGACCCAGAAGTAACTTCTCATGAGTACTTTCTAGCACCTCCTCTCCATTAACAGGCTTCTGAAGAACTGCACAGAATGGGCTGCGTCCCCTCAGTGCCTCCCTCTGCCTCCCTGTAATGGTCCTCCTGCTTCCCTCAATGATCCACTTCCCCTGACTCCGGGAAGTGACCTCTCCCCTGCTGCACCAAGCACCCACCTTGGGCCATCTGACCCCAGGAACAAGCCCTCCTTTCTTTCTTATTTTCCAGAAATGCCACAGGCTCCTTTCAGGAGTTCTGCTCAGCCTAAGGCTGTCTCTGTCTGCATCCATCTTTCTGGGAGGGCAGCCAGCCTTCCCAAGGGCATGTCTCACGGTAAGCTCCATGAGTTCTGTGGTCCCATCGTCCCCTCAGAGCCTGTGTAGTCACCAATGTTACCTCTTTTTCCTATGTCTGTCTGGCTTGCTGAACATAGCTCAGGAGCCCCAGAAGCCTTCTCTGACAGATGGCCAGTGCACCACCCTCACTTCCCACTAGGCTTCCCCACAGTGAGCTGTCCCCCAAAGTTAGGACTGCACCTGACTGCTCAGGTCATGACTTAGAAGCATCAGCTTCAGAACCATTCCCCCAGGGGCTGTGACCAGCGCTGGGGCAAAACTCACCCATTCTTCTTGGGCAAATAGGCCTCCATGTCAAAGAAGAGGCCTTGCCGCTCCTTCATCTGGGTCTCCAGCTCCTGTGCAGCTGCGGAGGCCTCTGCTGGGAGGGAGGCTTTGCATCTGCAGGTGGGGTGGAAGGTCAGAGCAGGTGGGTTAGCAGCATCGTACTGGACCCCCGGCACAGAAGGGCACAGGATGCCAGGAGATGGAGAGGCCTGACCAGGTCACCCCTGAGGCAGCACACTTCCCACCCCACGCCCAATGGAAGACTCCTAACTTCTTCAGGACGAGTGCCAGCTCCTGGAGCCGCTTCTTCTGCCGCGCAATGGAGCCTGTGCAATTCGTCTGCAGCTTGGTCAGCTCCTCCAGCTTCAGGCGGTACTGCCGGTGGGTCTCCTGGGGCACAGAGAAAGCTCGGGCTAGCTAGGGAGCTGCTGCTGGTAGACCATGAACTCTAGGAGACCTTGCTGTGCCCACCAGGGCCCTCCTGAGGTTGCTGTCTCTCCAAGGGAGGAGCAGAGCTAGGTGTCTTCCACGAATACCCAGAGGCCTCTATAGCTCTGCATGCCAGCCCTGAGCTCCACAAAGGTTTCTTAGTTCCAGCCACTTAGCAATTGTCACATAAGCTCTCTGTCCTATCCAAGTCTGGGTCCCAAGCCCGGGTGTCTGACAGCACCCTGGCCCTCTCAGCTGTCCAAGCCAGCAAGTACAGAGAGCTCATCCATGGGGCCTTCTGCTCAGGCCTTCCTAATGCTCCCTCCCAGGTTAAAGGTCATCAGGCTTCAGCACCAGCACCTCCTACCTGAAGGCCCATCCTCTTTCCTCCTCCAGCACCTTTGGCCCAGGGCTAACTCGAGCACATTGTCCTGGTAGGGAACCTCAAAAAAGCACTGTCTGGAGACTGGGCTAGGGGCAGTGTGGAGAAATCAAGACAGGGGTCAAAACCAGCACTGTGGCAGCTATCCTGGGAGACTCTAGGGAGAAGCACTAATGGCAGCTGTCTGGGCAGGACAAGAGGGACCAGACATGGAGTCCGGAAGGGGCTGGACCAGCCCAGGAGAGGATAAAGTCTAGCCAAGTCTCCAGCTGGCCTGGGATCCACTGTGGGTCTTTTTTTCCTCAAGCCCATGGGCCACCACACCCCCCCTCAGATGCCAGCATGTAGTATGTGGCCTGTGTCATCTTTGCAGACACAGCCAGCACCCTCTTCCTGGAGGGAACCAGCAGCCTCCTCCTTTCTGGCCTGGGACACAGCAGCCACTTACAAACCCCATCAAGATAAGGTGTACTACAGCTTCCCACTGGCCTCAGTGACATTTCAATCCGGGCCAGGCCCGCCTCCTCACCCGAGGGCAGCAGCCTGGCCGGTCCAGCTCTCTCGGGCAGGAGGGACGCTACCTCTCAGGGATAGGCCCCACCCCCCATCTGGGCCAGAGACCTCTCAATCCAGCTTTCCAGCTCTCAGCTAGGAGGGCGGGGACGCGTATTTGCAGTGACTGACCCAGAGCCCTGGGCCCGGATAACAGCTCTTCTGGGAGCGGTCCGGGATGGCGACTGCGATGGGGACCAGGGCTGAGGTGTAGCCAGCAAGGGAACCCGTGGGGTCTCGGCTTCTGAGGCCCAAAGTGATCGAGGTCGCCTAGAACGGTGAGGGTCCCTTCGAGGACGCAGTGTACGCGCAGAATAGATCTGCCGCCTAGACACTGGAACCCAGGATCCCCGACCCCTGACCCCGACTTCGCTCCAGCCTGACCTCGGGCTGTCCGACCCTTGAGCCCGGGCCAAAGGGGCATCCCGGCTAGGGCCCAATGAAAAACCGCTGCGGCACTCACCTGGATGGTCTGGAAGTCGTGCTGCAGATCCTCCCAGTCCCGCAGACAGTCGCCCAGCGGGCCCGGGGGCGGGGGCTGCATGGCTGCCACGCCACGGGTCGCAGGGGCCCGGAGTAGAGGACGCGCCACAAACCCAGCCGCCCCGAGGCGACACCGTCGCCTCCCCCGCCGGCTTCCGGGCTCGAGCAGCCTCCGCCAACGGGAAAGGCCCCGGCACGGGCCGCGCGCTGGCCCCGCCCTCCGTCTGAACCAATCAGGGACCAGGGTGGGGCAGGGGCGGGGCCACGTGAGACCAGGGCACCTCGCCCTGCGATCCGAGGGACGGAGGCTGCAGGGCCAGAGCTAGCAGAGCGAACCTTGTGGGACCTCTAGCAACGTCTCAGCCCTTTATGCTGGAACCAAACCAAAGCCCTGGGAGGTGACATGTGTCCTTAAAGCCTTCCTCTCTGAGAAGTTATGCTTCTTTGAGGAAGGGACCCCCAAGCCTCTGCTATGGCTGAGATTTATGGCCATCTTTCTGGTTTCCCTCCCTCCTGGCCCACCTCCACCGTCCCTCACTCAGCCACCAGACTGCCCTTCCCAAGACACACAGTGATGTCGTACCACGCTCCTGCTTAAGACTTCCCATGGGCTCTGCCTGGCTAGCAGGAGGCCCCTCGCCATACAAAACCCTTCTCTGCAGCTGTCCCAAGACTCTGATCAGAGCCAGCGCTGCCTGAAAAGCAATTCCTCTTGCAGTCAAAACCCCACAATTTTGAAGGTTTGCCTTTCTGACAGGGGACTCCACACACACCCCTCTACCCGTCCAAAGAGTGTAGGCTCAGCTTGTCCCAGCCTCCCCCAGGCAGTAGCCCGGTATGGTCACTGGATGAATTTAGGGAAGCCCCCACACTAGAGGACATCCTAAACTGCCCGCACCTCCTCTTATCTGTGCTCTGTCCTGATGCTCAAGGTGTTCTCTGAGTGCTGCCCACACAAGGAAAGTACATTTTAATACCTTAGGAATTTTCTAGAAACTTGGATGTGGGAGATAGAAGACATGAGATCTGTCCTTGGTGAACAGCACCAGGTAGCAAAGGGCTAAGGGAGGCAGAGAAAGGAAACTTATACCGAGTGACCCAGGGGCACAGTCAGAGCACCGTGCTGGCAACAGGAAAGGAGCCTCATTCTAGGAGCTGTGGGGACTTCTGCCCATGGGTAAGTACTGTGACACTCCCTGTGGGCCAACACAAGTCAAGCATCGAGGCAACCTCCAGCAGATCTGATCCATGGGGTATATGCAGCAGCTCTCCAGCAGCCAGAGGAGGCTCAGATATTCTACAGAAGTCCGAGCAGGTGCATCTGCTATGTCCCATGAACAAGAGGCCTAGAAAGGAGTGCTGGAGGAACATGAGGCTTGTGGCAGCAAAGGCCTTCTGCTTCCAGACCAACCTGTGTACATACTTTCACCCTCTACCCACCAGATGCCCCAAGCGAGGTTCTTCAGCACCCATCACAGGGCTACAGAGATCAGTAGAGGGGCTCTGAGATGTCTGTGACGAAATCTCCAAGGATGATCTTCTCCCATTCCAACAGCTGAGTCACCAAGCCCCAATTTGGACGCATGTTGTTTTTACATTTCTTGACATGAGTCCAAGACCTCTGTGAGAGCAAAGAGACAAAGGAGACATCAGGACTGGTTGTAGGCACTTTCCACAGCCTACAATGTGGAATAAGAGCTGCATATATAAACAACAGCCTTCTGGCCTGAATTTGTTAGGACAGGGAGTGCTGGGACCTGGTTCTGCCTTGGGAAGTCCCTCTGCATCCTTGCTTCTAACTAGGGAGGTAGAAAGCATCCCTGTTCCACACAGCTCCCATGAAAACTGAGACAAGCCAGGCATGGTGGCACACACTTGCCATCTCAGCAAGGGGGAGGCTGAAGCAGGAAGATGTTTTAAGCCGAGTGGACAATCTGGCAAGACTCTGCCTCAAAATTAAAAATACAGAAAAGGGCTGGCAATGTACAAGCTGAAGGGGGGTAGGGACCAAAAGAAAGAAGGGAGGAAAGGAGGGAGGGAGGAAAAATGACTGCAAAAAACTATGTGAAACCTCCTGTAAATAGGAAAAGACTATGCTCAAGCCTGGCACACAGAGCAGGGCTTCAACAAAGGTTTGCATTGTGCCTGAACAAATTATTGGAAAGAGGAAGAGAACTGTGCAAGTTCTGTGAAGAGAGAAATAAGAGCTGCCTTCCTTCAGGTGCACCTCAAGTGCAGGAAGGGTTGTCACCTGAGGCAGGTGTGCTGCTTGTCTACACCAGGGTTGGGGAAGAGGGAAAAGAGAAAGGAAAAAGGCACCCTACAGTTCCTCAGACTAAAAGCCTGAGATCACCGACATCATACTCAGGGATGAAAGTCAGGACCAGGAACAAGACAAGGACGGGAGCTTCACCACTTCTATGTGCCATGGTACCAGAAGTCCTTGCTAGAGCAACGAGGCAGGCAAGAGAAAGGAAATCCATCCAAAGTGGAGAGGAAAGTGTGAAATTACCACTTTTGCAGATGACACGATCTCCTAGGTGGAAACTCTTAATGATTCCACACACAGACCAGAGCTAATAATATTCTGCCAAGCCATAATGAAATCAATAAGTAAGTCTTGATTGCATTTCTAAGTATTAAAAATAATTCAAAGAAAATAATTCCATTGGAAATAAAATAAAAAATAAAACCAAGGAAGTTTTAAAAATGATATGTAAAAAACGACAAAACATTGCTAAAAGTAAACAGAAATACATCCCACATCAGACTGGCAGGTTTATATTGTAAAGGTGTCAATACCCAATAACCTATTAGATCTAAGGCAAGTACTATCAAAATCCCAAGTGTTTTTTTTCTAATTTTATGTATTTGGAAAAAAAAAATCCAACACACTTTTTTAAGTGCAAGGGCCTGAGTTTAATCCTTGTTCCACCAAAAAAAAAAAAAAAAAAAAAAAATCTAATTTTATGAATTTGGTACAGGGTCCCACCACACAACTCAGACTCATAGTGATCCTCCAGTTTTCAGCCTCCCCAAGCCTGGGATTACAGGTGTACACACCACGCCCGGACTGGATTGAGCCCCAGTTCCTATGTTTGCCTAGGCAAGCCCTTAAACCAATGAGCTATCTCAGTGGCCAGGCTTTTTTTTTTTTTTTTCAGAAACAAAATCCATCCAATTGTTACTACCAATCCTGCAGGAGTAACAAGGGCCATAAAGGGTGGACTGTGCACCACTGTGATCTGATGAAACCCAACAGACTCTTCTTCAGCTGTACAGACCCAGGCCTCTGACCCAGGCTACACAATGGGCAGCCCTCAGAGATGCTAGGATCCACTTCTAAGAAAGTTCTCCACCCACCAAATACACACTGACAGAAAATAGGGTAGAGGTCCCCAAGGGCAGGGGAGGGCAAGTAGGTGGCTGGCATTTAATAGATAGAGTTCCTATTCTGGGTAATGGGAAGAATTTGAAATAGCTAGTGATGACCGTTGTGCAGTGCAACAGCGTGAATGAAAGGGATGCCATGGGAGTTCGACTCACTGAGGCAGCTAAATTAGCTTGAGTTTTTTTATGTGTATTGTATCAAAATTCAAAAAAGAAAAGGCCATCCTGAAATATCCCAACTAGGAAAAAAAAAAAAAAAAACTTGGAAAAAGAACAAAATTGAAAGTCTTATATTTCTTTATTTTAAAGTTGGTAACAAAGCCACAGTAGTCCAGTGCAGCGCTGACATGAATCAAATAGACCAGTGGAATAAAAAAGACGGGGCAGAGTAAATCCCCACATACATGGCCATGGGACCCTGTTATCAGTATTTGTTTTCTTGTGCGATTGGTTTTCACAGCATTGAGGCTTGAGCCCAGGGCCTTATGTGCAGTAGGCACTCATTCTACCACTGAGCTACATCACAGCCCTACTTATTTTGAGACAGAGTCTCATTAAGTACCTTGGTCTGGTCTTGAATTTTTAGTCCTCTTGCCTCATTTTCCCAAATATCTGAGATGTTTGTGCCACTGCATTTAGCACAAAACCATTCAATAGGAGAAAGTCTTTTTAATGAATGAAACTAGATATCAACATGTAAAAGACATGTCTTCCATTGAAGACAGGAAGTCAATAACAAAGAAGTGTTTGTTTGAAAAAGCAGCAGAATCAATGAGACTTCATTCAAACTAAAGAAAAAAAGTTACAAACTGCTAATATCAAAAAGTAAAAAAGGATATCACTAGAGGTTCTAGGGATATTAAAAGATCTATATCACAATATATCAAACAGATCTATATGCACAAATATAAATGACCAATTTATTAAAAACAATTATCTTCTCAATTGAAATCAATGATTAATATCCCTCTTCCAGGCATGGTGACACATGCCTATAATCCCAGCACTCTAGGAGGCTGAGGCAAAAGGATCAAAGTATGAGGTGAGTCTGGGCAAGTTGGCAAGACCTGATTTCAAAACAAAAATTTTCAAAAGGGATAGGGAGGCCAGGGAGATGGCTCAGTAGAATAAGCACCTGCCTGACAAGTGCAAGGGCCTGAGTTCAATCCCCAGTTCCGCCAAAAAAAAAAAAAAAAAAGTCTTCAAAAGGGCTAGGGATGTAGCTCAGTGAGGAGGCCCTGGATTCAATTCCCATATCATAAATTATTAATTATCGTAACTTTCAAAAACAGAAAGTATCTGAACCAGATGGGCTTAGTGACGGATTTTACATATAATAAGTATACTTTGAAAAGGAAGGAGCCGGGCATGGTGGTGCAGGCCTGTAATCCCAGCACTCGGGAGGCTGAGGCAGGAGGATTGTTGTGAGTTCAAGACCAGCCTGAGCTACAAAGTGAGCTTAAGGCCAGCCTGAACTGCATAGTGAGACCCTGTCTCAAAAAGACAAAAAAAAAAAAAAAAAAAAAAAAAAAAAAAAAAAAAGAAAAGGAAGGAAATTACGTCAAGTACCCGGAGCAGACAAATTCATAGAGGTAGAAAATAGAACAGTGGCTTCCAGGAGCTGGGGGAGGGAGGCAGTGGGGAGCTGCTGCTTGTGGTATAGAGTTTCAGTCTTGCAAGAGGTGAAAGTTTAGGGTGATTGCACAATGTGAATGTACTTACACAGAACTAAAGCACACATTGAATGGGGGAGATGGTAAGCTTTCTGTGTATTTTATCACAATTTTCTTTTTTCAAGTGGTTGCACAGGGTGGAGTTGTGCAGCACTGGCTGGGCCACAGCAGGCTGTCAGAAGGCCCATGAACCCTGTGGCCCACTGCCAGTGCACACATTGCTCGCTGTACAGGATCCGGAGCTGGGCCCACTGCCTTTGGATTTGAGCTCTGACATTTAGAGCTATGCAACCTCTGGCAAGTTACCCAGCCTTTCTATGCACCAGCAGAGTGGGGATACTAGCAGTACCCTAAACAGTAGGTCCTGTGAATGAGTTTTTATTACACATAAGGAATTAAAAGCCCTCTGCCAATATTAGCTATTATAAATCTTTCCACTGTCTCTCACCGCCCTGAGCTCTTTAAGGGACAAAACTACACTCAGCAACGTAAAGGCACTGGGGTTCAGTTTCTTCTTAAAAGTGTGCTGGCTATGGGATCCCACACAACCTTGCACCAAAGCATTGAAAACTCAAGTCACGGGTGGCTCTAAAGCCAGAGACTCTGGATACCAGGTTCTTGTCACATCACTCCCTGAACCCCACACCTTGGCCTTAGCACCTGAGAAGCCAAGGTGGGCCCTAGCAATCAGTCCCTTGGGCCCAGGAGTGGTGCAAATCCTTCTTTGCAAGTCCCAAGGGCTCTGATCATCACAGATGAGCTGTGCATTCCCCCGGCACAAACAGGGAGCTGGTCCTGCCCCTCTGCGCACACAGACAATGGAAGACAGGAAGTGCTCCCGAGGACGGCCTTGGCCGACTGGTGCCAGTGATCCTGGGTACTATCTGGTAACAGGAGAAGCTGAGTGCCATTCAGAGCACAGAGGCAGACCCTCCTGACCACAGCTCTGTGGGCTGTGCAGATCTTTTTAGTCAATAGTAGTCTAGATGGAAAACCCAGCAACAGGAATTGGTACAAAGAGCGGGACTACTACTCCAGGAAGGGAGTGCCAGAGCTTTACCTAAGAACAGGGTCAGCTAGACTTCAGGGCCCCTGTGCCCATTAAGCCATTGACCACAGCCTGGACAACCAAGCCCAGATAGGTGGGCTGTGCACCTCCCTGCAGGGTCGCTGGGGTTGGGGCGCTGGGCCAGCATGATCCCCATCACCTTGGGGGCCCAGCCACCAGAGAACTTAGAGAAGCTGAATGGGAAAACAGTTCTCACTCAGCTCTTACTCTGCCAGCCCCAGCAAGCAGCCCATGCCCTGGATTATAGGCATGTGTACCATGAAGAGTGGCCTTCCTTTTTGAGGGTGAAAAATATTTCAGTGAATAGAGCAATTTCTGTATCCATTCATTTGTCCACGGACGCTGGGTTTGCTCCACCTCTTGGCCATGGTAAGGGTGTGCACATGTCTCTCTGAGTGCTTACTGCCACTTTTCTGGGGTGCAGACCCAGAAGTAGAATTGCACCCAGAGATCACATGGGGTCCCCAAGCCACTGGCCAGGAAGCTCTGTCCTGGCTCTCCTCTTCCCTTAAACATGCCCCTACGCAAATGTAGCAGTTCAGCAGATCTCACCCAAGTCTTCTGTCACAGTGGTCCCCAACCTTTCTAGCATCAGCGACGGATCTCATGGAAGACAATTTTTCTACAAATGGAGGTTGGGGTGGGAAATGGTTTGGGGACTCAAAAGGGCCTGCACCCTAGCTCCTGTACCTGCACAGTTCCTAGCAGGCTTAGCACTCCTCTGAGAATCTAAAGCTGCGGCTCACCTGATGGGAGCTGGAGCTGAAGCAGCACTGTGGGAGGCGGGGGCAGCTGTAAATACAGATGAAGCTTTGCCTCCTCATCACCACTCCCTCTTGCTGTGTGGCTGGCTTCCTAACAGGCCCTGGAGCACTACCAGTGTGTGGCTGGGAGGAGGGGGATGCCTGCTCTAAGGCCCCTGAGAAAGCACTGCCTGGGAGTCAGGAGCCCTGCTTCTTCCGTGGGTTGCCAGGATGGCTTCCTTCTTCCCTTCTCTGTCTGGGTCCTGCCCTCACAGTAAAGGGAGAATGCTGGTGCAGGCACCTGCCGAGGCCCTGCCAGCACTGCCATTGTGCGGCCTAGGAGAACTCCCAGGCAAACCTAGCCGGCACAGAGACAATGGGGGAGCCGTGCCAGTGTGCTCCAGCCTGTCCCAGCCAGTGCCGTACCCAGCCTCCACCTGCAGTCTGTAGCACTTGTCTTTGGGTGCCAGGTATGGGGTTCACCATAGATTTAGATCCCCCTCCCTCTTGGTTTCCCTTCCCACCCCCCACCAGGCTCAGGCAGGACAGGGTCCAGCTGTGACTCGCGGACCTAGCCTGGTCCCGAGAACGCACGCACACACCTTCAGCGTCTCCTGTTTCTTGTGCATAAGATAGGCGACCACAGCTGCACAGCTACGACTGAGGCCCTGTGTGGAAAACACCAGGATGACGGAGCCCAGTTGGAGGTGAATTTCTGCAGAAGGGAAGAAGGGAAGAAAGGGCAGTGTGGACTCAGCCCTACCCCTGCAGTCCTGGGAGGCTGTCAGAGCACTGGCCATGGTGACCCAAAGGCCTGCGCAGGAGTTTGTAGCAAGCAGTATGGCAAGTGAGCAAGTCACGTGGATGCTGGCACAGGTGTCCTCAGGCCTGGCCGGAAGCTCTGGAGAATCCTGCCTAGGTACCGGCCTCATCAGGCTAGAGCCTTTTCCTAGCTGTCTAGGACTCTCTCCCAGGAAGACTGGCCGCCAGCTGGCCTAAGGATGACCAACTCCAGGACACCTTGCACTAGGACAGGCAGCACAGGCCAGATGCAGGCAAATTCTTTTGCGCCGCAGTTTCCTCATCTGGAAAGCAGGTCAGCAGCATATACCTTCCTCCCCTGTGGTGTTTTATTCTATTCCATGCTTAGCCCAGTGCCTGGTATCACCCTATAACCCCCAAGGCTGTGAGTCCTGCCCAGGTTGGCCTGAGAACCCCCAAGACTAAGGGTAAACATACTAAGCACAAAACACCCAGACTGTCAAAGCTGGAAGAGCCTTGGAGATGATTAAGGCCAATCCCCTCCTGGCACGGTTGAGGAAACTGAGGCACAATCAGTAAAGGGCTGGCCTGGAGCTGCCCAGGGAGGTGAGACTAGGGAGAGGTCTCTCTGTGCCAAAAGGCTCTGCCATCCCATGGTAGGGCACACAGAAACCTGAGACTCAGGTTCTAGTCAAGTGACGGAGGTGGCATTCTGGGCAAATAAGTGGCAGTGGACTACAGCACCACTTCCGATTGATTGCTCATGCAGGCACTCAGGCCTGGGGCCATGCTGGCGCCAGGCAGAAAGCGCGGGGTGGGGCCTCCACTCTGACTCGGCCTCGCTGTCCCAGGGATCTTGCTTTCCCAGACAATCCCAAGACTGGAGGACTAAAGATCCACTCTCTGCAAGTTAAACGGTTAGCAGGCATCAATTGTGTGCAGCGGCAGACAGAGGGACAAGGTGCACGGGGGCTGTGGGAGTCAGGGTTGGAGAGACCTTGGCAGCCTTCTTCCCCCATCCACGGGGCTGACCATGGATAAGCGCAGGGATAGACTGAGATCCGCAACACACACCCCCACAGTCAAAAGGGCAAGGCAGTCACGCAGGGTCAGAACACAGGGCACTGGGCCCACAATCCGATGCTGTCACTGAACCCCAAGGAAGCCCCATGGCGCTCCACTGCTCGGGGCTCCTCCATGCTGGGCCAGGCCTGGTGGGGCCAGTGTCCTACCTAACCTGAGCTCTGGGAGTCACAACCAGGGAGAGACCTGAGGAACGAGGCATCGCAGCCTTCTGTCTCCTAGGCAAGGCAAGAGGCCCTTCTGCTAGGGAGTGCTCCTTACCCATGAAGTGACAGAGGTGGCGGAAAAAGGGCAAAAGCTTGGATTCTGAGGAATCTTCTATCTTGATGTGCAGAAGCTTGTCAGGGTCACCCTCGAAGCTAAGCAGAAGAGCACAGGTCACTGGGCAGACTTACCAACAGCCCCATGGTGGCGGTCCTGGTCGACACTGCAGGACCACAAGTGAAGGACCAGGACAGAAAGCTGGGGGTGTGGGCAAGCATCTGAGCTTCTCCCAGAGAGGGCAGAGTGATGTGGGTTGAGTGGGCTCCTCTCTGGACAGCATTACCAACCTGGATGGTCCAATGAATGCAACATCATTATTATTATTATTATTATTATTATTATTGTTATTATTAAACAAAAACATGTTACTTCCCTCGAACATGGTGCAAAAATCATTAAATGAGGATGGGAAAGTATGGCTAAGGGCCTTGGAGCCTGAGCCTGCTGTGCCAGGTGCTAGGAACCAAAGAAGAGGGAGGGAGATGGTACACTGGCAGTGGCAAGTACAGGATCTGGGGACGCTTTGCAGAGGTGACACTAGGGCACAGGACCACGCCAAGCAGGTACCTGAGGACATGTTCCAGGTAATACAGAAGGCAAGTGAGAAGGCCCCAAGAAGAAGAGTGGCCAACAGATCTGAGAAATCGGAGTCACTGGAGCTTCCTGGACAAGGCAGAGAGAGGAGGGCCACCAGGTGTGTGGCTGCCTGCAAGGGGCTCAGCACAACGCCTGGCACACACCAAGTACTGATGAAGGACATGCACGAGGGCTGGGATCCGCTGGTGGCATTCGGAGTGTGCCGAGCACCGAGACAAACGCAAGCACGAGTCACCATCCTCCTCCCTCCTTCCTCCCCTCCCTGGGACCCACCTCTCCAACATTCGTGCCATGCCCACCGTGTGCCAGACCTTGGGCTGGGCTCTCCTAGATTCCGGGACCTCCCTTTGTGATGGGGGAGCAGCCATGTGAACACCTCCAGTCTGACTGACTAGGTGGTGAGCTAGGTGACGGGGGAGCTGGGACAGGGGAGCTTCACAACAGAGGAGGCTTTGGAGAGAACACAGAAGGATGCACAATGAAGCTCTAAAACCCAGCTGAGTTTGTATATACAAGCAGCAGGGAGAGCCTGATGTTTGGGGTTTTCTGTTTGGTTGGTTGGTTTGGGTTTTTTTTTTTGTTTTTGTTTTTATTTTGGTTTTTGTTGAGACAAGGTCCTCCAGGCTGGCTACAAACTCTCAGCAATTCTCCTGCCTCAGCCTCCCAAGTGCTGGGATTATAAGCATGCAGCACTTGACATTTTAAAAGTACCATATAGTCTCGTCTAAAAAAGATACTTAGGGAGAAATCTGACACAACGTGCACACTGTGTATGCCCTGAAAACTAAAAGCTTTGCTGAAATTAAAGATCAGAGTATGCAGAATGATAGCTCCTGTTTAGGAGACTCCATGTGGCTGAGAATCGATTCTCTCCACATTCACCCGTGGACTCAAAAATGACACAATGGAAAAGCATAAAATTCTAAAATTTACACGGCAATTCAAAAGAACTTTGAAAAGAACAAAATTAGGAGCCAAATAGACCTGAGCTCAATATTCATTAGAAAATGAACATAACCAATCATGTGGAATCGGTATAAAGAAAGATATACATCAGCAGTAAAGAATAAAATATAATGGCCAACTGATTTTCAATAAAAGTGTCAAAGAAATTCAACAGAAAAAAGAAAATCTTTTCAACAAGATTAATGGAGTAGGCCAGAGAAATGGTTCAGTGAAACAAGCACTTCCCTGGCAAACTCAAGGGCCTGAGTTCAATCCCCAGTTCCGACAAAAAAAAAAAAGATTAATGAAGTAGGCACAGAACCTGCCTGGCAAGAGTCAGGTCATGAGTTCAATTCCTGGTACAAAAAAATTAATGGGGCAATCAGCCAGCCACATACAAAGCAGTATGTTCTGTTTCAGATCCAGCATCACATGCAAAATTTATTTCAAAGTGGATCACAAAATACAAATTTTAAAATTATAAATATTTAGAAGAAAACATTGGGGAAAAAAATCTTGAGGAACATTCAAATGGCCACGCACACGGGCGCCTGCGTGCAGCTCTCTCCTGTTCCGCTGGCTTCTTTCTCCATCTTGGCACCAACACCCTTCTTGCTGGAGTTTTAAGTCCGCGTATCTGGTCAAGCAAAACATCCCCCTTGATTTTGCTCAGTATTAAGCTATTTTTGCCCTTTGTGTTTCCACATAGGTGTTAGAATTACTGTACCAACTTCCAGAAGCCAGTTGGAACTCTGTTGGCATTACAGTGACTCTACACATCCTTTGAGCAAGAATCAACACCTTCCCTGAGTAGACTCCCATCATTTCTTGTCATCTCATGTTCCTCTGCTTATTTGGACGACCTTCAATAACTCAAACTAACCATCTCAGTTACTCTTCCCTCATTGCTGGAACGAATACCCGACACCCAAAATGAAGGAAGGAAAGGTTTATTTAGCTCACAGTTATTGGAGGCTTCAGTCCATAGTCAGCTGGCTCCAAGGCAGAGGGGCACATGGGAAACCGTTCATGGCAGCAGCAAAGAGCAGAGAGCAGAATGGAGGAGTAGCAGCAACAATGGCTGCAGAGAGCAGGTCTGTCTCTCTGTCGCTCTCACGTTACATTCAGGCTGTCTGCCCCAGGCTGGGTGTAGTACTCAGACCCATAATCCCAGCAGTACTCAGACCCATAATCCCAGCATTGGATCATGAATTGATCACAATCTCTAGACCTGCACCTCAATAACTGCATGAGGGCCTGAGGGGACAGCTAGACACAAACCATAACACAATGCCTACTTTTCTCTTTACAGATCCTGCACATTCCTTATTAGGTAAATTCCTAGGTACTTAGCATATCTGGTACAGGGAATCAAACTCAGGACCTCGTGTTTGCCAGGCAGGTGCTATACCACACAACTATCTCCCTGGTCCTATAAATAATATCTTTATAAAATTTCATTATATTTTCGTTGGCAATGAGAAAAATAACTGATAGCTTTACAGTGACCTGTATCCAGAAAAAAATTTTGGGCACTGACAGTTGAACCCAGGGCCTTCTCACTGAGCCACATCTGTAGCCCTGTTTTACTCTGTAAGACAGGATCTTGCTAAGTCCCTAAATTGCCCAAGAGGGGCTTGAACTTGTGATCCTCCCTTCTCAGCCTCCTAGAGGGCCAGGAATATTTATTAAGGCTAGCTTCACGTTGTTTTGTCTTTTGTATGTATGTAATAATTTCTATGAATTAAAAACTTATTTCTTCCCACTTGCTTTTAAATTTTCCTTGTTGTAATTCACCAGCTAGGTCTCCAGCAAACACACACAAGCAAGGAGGAAGAGAAACCCTCACCACGTGCAGCTGAGCGGCTCCTCTACTTAGAGCAGGGCCTCAGGGTCCCTGGGGACCCTGGAGTATAAGTGGGCTCAGGCGACAATGTAGCAGGGCACAAAATCAACACAAGGAGGTTCGAGGATGGGAAAACAAAACAAAAATAGTCAACAGAAAAGAATTACTAGTATTTTTGTAGACCAATAATAAACTCACTGAGAAATAAAGTAAAGGAAAAATACCATTCACAATAAAACCAAGAGGGTCAGGGAGATGGCTCAGTGGAATAAGCGTTTCCCTGGCAAGTGCAAGGGCCTGAGTTCAATTCCCGGTTCCACAAAAAATAAAAATAAATACTTAGGAATTAACCTAAAGAAGAAAGTAAAAGACCTCTACAAAGAAAACTACTGTACACTGAAAAAGATCAAAGAGGACACCAGAAGATGGAAAGATGCCCCCTATACTTGGACAGGTAGAACTAATCTAGTGAAAACAGTCATACTTCCGAAACTGATATACAGATTTAACATAATTCTGATCAAAGTGCCAACAGCATTCTTCACAAACTGGAGAGAACAATCCTAAAACTCATACTATATAAGTAAAAAACCCAGAACAGCAAAAGAAATCTTGGGTAGCAAGATCAAAGCAGAAGGCATCGCAATCCCAAATTTGAAGTTACATTATAAAGCTACAGTGATTAATACAAAAAAAAAAAGCCAGACATGGGCTCTCTGGTCCAGAAGAGGCTAGAGAAACAGCTTCCAGCACATTCAACTGTGTGCTTTAACGAAGAGGCCAAAGACATACACCAGAGGAAAGACAGCCTTTAAAAAAAAAAAAAAAAAAAACAATTTAAAAACCTTTTGCTTGTTTATTTGTCACAGGGTCTCACTGTGCAGCCCAGACTCATGCCGATCTTCCTGTCTCAGCCTCCGCACACAGATTTGACACGTGGATTCTGGGGCCAGCACGGCTTGCATAACGGGGATCCAACCCGGGTACTTAGACCAGTGAGTGAGCTCTCTCCCCAGCTCTTCACATGCAGAAGATTGAATCTAGACCCATATCTCTCAGTATATACTACAATAAAATAAAAACTGATCAAAGATCTACATGTAAAAAGCAAACTGCTGGAAGATAAAATAGATATAACTTGGGCTGGGGAGGGAGCTCAGTGATCCAAGTGCCTGCCTGACAGGTGCAAGGATCCGGGCTCAGTTCCCGTTACCAAATGCCTTCATGGCCCCAGAACCCCAGGCACACGGTCCCAGCCACCGGGGAGGCCGAGGCAGGAGAATCACTGAGTCCCAGCTGCATAGTGAGACCCTGTACCAAATAAATAAATAAACACATAAATAATTTTTAAAAATAGGTAAAACTCTTGAAGTCCCAGGCATAGGCACAGAACCTCTATTGCACAGGAAATACTAAGCATCAACAGGGAAACATTTACCCTGCTGAGCCATCTCCCCAACCCTTAAGCATCAACAAATGGGATCATTATCAAACTAAAAATCTCCTGCACAGCAAAAGAAAGGGACAACCCACAGAATGGAAAAAATCTCCTAGCTAGTCCTCAGACAGAGGACTAATATCTAGAATGTACAAAGAACAAAACAAGACCTCCCTAAGTAAAAGAACCAATCAAAAATTAGCAAGTAAAATAAATAGACACCTCCTGAAGAAAAATTACAAATGGTCAATAAATACATAAAGAAACATTCAGGGGCCAGGGAAATGGCTCAGTAGAATAAGTGCTTGCCTGGCAAGCACAAGGGCCTGAATTCAATTCCCAGTTCTGCAAAAAAAAAAAAAGAAGAAAGAAAAAGAAAAGAAAAGAAACATTCAACAACGTTGTCTGTTAGAGAAATGCAAATTAAATGAACACTGGGAATCTGTCTTACCGTAGAAAGAATGGCCATCATCAAGAAATCAAACAATAACGAATGCGGGGAAGGCTAAGGGAAAAACAGAAGCCTTTCTACACTGCTGGAAGGGATGTAAACTGGTACAGCCACTACGAAAATCAGGATGAGGGTTTCTCAAAACTAAAATTAGAAATTCCATTCTACCTACCTATTCCCCTTCTGGGAATCTTCTCAAAAGAGTTAGAGACACCATCTTCCAGTGATACATGCTTCTAGGACCCCAGCTCATGGCAGCTAAATCTTGGACACAGCCTGTGCGTCCAAGATGAGTAAAGAAAACATGGTATTCCCACCCAATGGAGCGCTGCTCTGCCGCAAAAGGTGCATTTGAGTCATTTGTAGGAAAATAGATACATCTTGAGATCATGATGTGAAGTGAGATAAATCAGATACAAGCTTAAATACACCATGGTTTCTCCTTATGAGAAACTTAAAATATAAATAAAGAGCAAAATAAAAGATAAGGGGAAATTGGGATCTATATTCATCAGGGAGATTGGTTTGTAGTTCTCTTTCTTGCTTGGACCCTCCTCTGGTTTTGGTATCACATTAACGCTTGCTTCTAGGAATGAATTGGGAGTGTTGCTTCCCTTTCAATTTTATTAAGTGTTTGAGAAGTAGCACCATTAGGTCTTCTCTAAATTACTTAGAGAATTCGGCTGTAAATCCATCAGGATTCAGACTTTTCTTTGCTGGTAGTTTTTTCTGTTTGTTTGTTTGTTTATAAGGAAGGAAAGGTTTACTTGGCTCACAGTTTGTGGAGGTTTCAATGTATACTCAGCTGGCTCCAAGGTAGAATGGCACATGGCAGGAGGCAGCCATTCAAGGCAGTGGAAAACAGTCAAAAGCAAATGGAGGGGCAGTGGCTGCTGTTGATATTTTTATAGGTTCTTTTTTTTTTTTTTCCAGAACCAGGGATTGAACTCAGGCCCTTTTGCTTGCCAGGGAAACACTTATTCCACTGAGCCATCTCCCCAGGCCTTTTTTTAGGTTCTTGATTCAGCTTTGATAGTTCATTTGTATCTAGGAATGTTTCTATTTCTTCTGTATTTTCCATCTTATTAAAATGCAAGTTCTCAAAGTATGTATAGATGATATTCTAGATTTCTGTGGGATCTGTTGTGATTTCACTCTTTTCATTTCTTTTTTCTTTCTTTTTTTTTTTTTTTTTGTATTTAGTACGGGGGTCTATAGAGTCTTACTACACAGATTGGAATCATAGTGATCCTCCTATTTTCAGCTTCCCAAGTGCTAGGATTACAGGTGTGCACCACCACGCCCAGTCTCAGTCCAGGTCTCAGTGCGCCCAGGGGCAGGGCCGGCACGCATGCCAGGGACTGAACACTGGTCCCTGCATCTGCTGAAACAGGTGCTTTGATCTGCTGAGTTATCTGGCTGGCCCCACTCTTTTCATTTCTAATTGCATAGACTTCAGTCTTTGCTCAATAAGATTGGCTAAGGGTTTGTCAATTTTATTTACTCTCTCAAAAAACCAATTATTCAAATCATTGATTCTTTGTACTATTTTCTGAGTTTCCTTTAAATTAAATTTCTGTTCTGATCTTTATAATTTCCTTTCTTGTATGAGTTTTGGGCTTAACTTGCTCTTCTTTTTCTAGGAGCTTGAGATTCAACAATAAGTTGTTTAGTTTTTCACTCTGTTTTCCTGATGGGTGTTGACCGCTATAAATTTCCCTCTTAGGAATACTTTCACTGTGTCCCATAAGTTGCAGTATATTGCACTGTCATTATCATTTGCTTGTATAAACTCTCTAATTTCTTCTTTAATTCCATCTGTGACTCATTAGTTGTCCATGAGGGTGCTACTTAATTTCCATGTGCTTTTGTGGTTTCTTCTGGCACTGATTTCCAGTTTCACTGCACTATGGTATGATAATATGCATGGATAATTTCAATCCCTTTGCACTTACTGAAGCATGTGCCATGAGCTATCATGTGGTCTGTTTTTGAGAACCTCCCACGGGGAGCTGAGAAGGGTGTGAATTCTGATGATGCGGGGTCGAGCACTCTGCAGACATCTACTAAGTCCACTTGCTCAAAAGTTGGGTTCAGTTCTAATATTCATGGTTGATTTCTTTGTCCAGTTTAATCTGCCTTTTTTCTTTTGGTTCTGGGGCTTGAACTCAAAACCTTTTGCTTGCCAGGCAGGTACTGTGTCCTGAGCTATATTCCTGGTCCTTGATCTTTTTGAGACAGTGGTTTATTGAGATCTCCCATTACAAACATATTAGTGCTTATTTGCTTTTTCATACCTGTCAATATTTGTTTTACATAGCTGTGTGCACTGGCACTTGGTGCATATATATTTATGATTATTATTTTCTTGGATTGTTAGCTTTAGAAGGATATAGTGACCTTTTTTCTCTCCTAATCAGTTATGGCATGAAATCCACTTTGTATGCAAATAGAATAGCTATCCTTGCTTTCTTCTGGGTTCCTATCACATGGAATATTGTTGTCCATCCTTTGACTTTCAGTCTATAAATTTCTTTTTCAATTAAATATGTTTCTTATATGCAGCATATTGTTGGACCTCTCTTCTTAAAGACAGGGTCTTGCTATGCAGTTCAGGCTAGCCTTAAATTCACTATGTAGCCCCCATTGGCCTTTAATTTGTGGCAATTCTCTGCCTCAGCCTCCCAAGTTTGGGGATTACAGGAGTGTGCTACTCTGCCCTGCTGGATCTTGGCTGTGTTTTGTTTGTTTTGTACCTGAAATTGAAGTCAGGACCTTGTGCTTGCCAGCCAGCAAATTGGCAAATTGGGACAATTAACATGGATGGTTATACCTGATATGTATTAATTAACCCCTGTCATGTCATTTTGCTGTTGTCCAATTTTGTTCCCTCTGTTTGCCTTGCCTGGTGAATTCATTATCCATGGAGTTATAATCCTTGTTATCTATTTCTAGAATGTCCTTTAGAACATTTTAGAGTGCTGGTTTGGTGTTCATGAATTTCCTTAGGTTTCTTTGTCACAAAAGTATCTCATTTCTCCATCAATTTTTGTTGTTGTTGTTGTTGTTTTTTTTTTTTTTTTTTTTGTGGAACCAGGGATTGAACTCAAGCCTTTGCGCCATTATATCTTTAAATATAGTCTTTGTTTCTTTGATTCCCTCCCCTTCAGAGGTGAATTACATATAGTTTAGTCTATTGGAAGTTAACTCAAGCTCACAATTCTGTCTCAGTTACTTTTTACTCAATCCTGAGACAAAATACCAACTCCCAAAATTAAGAAAGCAGAGAGCTGGCCAAATAGCTCAGTAGATTATAGTGCCTACAAGCAGGCGCAGGGGCCAGGGGTTCAATCCCTGGGCCTATGTGCTGGCCCTGACCGGGGACCCTGGGGTGCACTGAGACAGCAATTGAGACTGGGTGTGGTACCACACCTATAATCTCAGCTCTTGGGAGCTGCAAACAAGTGGATCACTATGAGTCTGATCTAGTAGTGAGACCCTGAACACCCTGTAGGCCTTTCCCTAATATACAAAAAAAAAAAAAGAAAGGAAAGGTTTACATAGATCACAGTTAGCAGAGGTTTCAGTCCATATTCTGTTGGCTCCATGGCACATGGCAGCAGCTCATGGCGGCAGAAAACAATGAAGAGCAGAGCAGGGGGAGCAGCTGCAACCTCTGTCAAGCCTCTCTCTCTCCCTTCCATGCAGACTGCAAATACCAGAGCTCCTCCAAGGAAGTGGCAGTGGCTGCCTGGAAGACCTGAGCTCCTCCCAAGTGGTGCAGCTGTCAATCGAGCTCCTCTAAGGAAGTAGCTTTACAGACGCCTTCCTCAACCCCTTTACATACCCTTTAAGTGCTGAGTCACTCTAGGGAAGACCCTCCCCACCCTAGGGGTGGGTCTGCCGCACCAAGGATGTGGAGTCGCTAAGCTTCCAAACCCTCAAGTTGATACAATGTACTAACCATCATAATCCACCCTTTGTCAACTTGGCAACTACATATCTACTTCTTTAAACCAGTCTCTATATACGAAGACATGCTTATTAACATTTCACAACCTGGACATTATAGCACAGCTTTAGCAGTCCTTAAGAATCACTATTAAGTCTATCAACATTATATTGCATGAGAAGTATAACATTCTGCCCCTGGCCCCCCAAGGACTCATGCATATCCCTTTATGCAAAAGGCACTTAGTCTTATCTGCGAGAGTTGCTAAAGTCCTAACAGTTTGCTGAAAAGTCCACGTCCCAAGATCTAAGGAAAACTCTTAGCTGTGAGCCCCTATACAAATGAAAAGCTAAATACTTCCAACATTCAAAGGCACACGATAAACATTACCATTCCAAAAGGTACACACAGGAGGATACAAATCACGGGGACCAAAACAAGTTCAAAATCCAGAAGGGCAAACATTAGATCCTGTAGTTCCATGTGGAGCATCTGAAGCAACCTAAATGAGCTGTGCGCTCCGAAAGCCTTCCATGGCTGCACCCCTTGGCCCTTCTGCTGGTAGCTCCCATGGCTTCTCTCCTAGGCTGGCTTTGTTCCCTCCTTGCAGTTTTCTTCAGATGATCCACATTCCTGGCTTTTCCACACTTCTGGGGTTTCCAGTGAATAGGTGTCTCGCTCACAAGCTGTACACACTGCCCTCTCAGGGGCACATTGCCTGGCTTCCCAGGCCTTCTGAAATCTAGGTGGAAGCTGTCTTAACTGCAGAACTCCTGCATTTTGAATGCACCTAAAACCAACACCATGTAGATGATGTCACGTTCTGATGCCAGCTGGAGCAGTAGCCAGAATTTCTTCTCGCTTGGCTGTCGGGGTTGACTGCCTGCATCTCTGAGCTCTCTGAACTTGATTCCGAGGAACAAATTCTCTGTGCTGCCTCCATTCTGGAACCTTGTATGGCCACTGCCCCCATTCTGGAACATGGGGCTCTGTGGCTTTCTCTTCAAAGCAAAGTCTCTCACACTTGTGATTCTAAGGCCTCAAAGGGTGAGGACCTGCCACCTCCCCTGATGCCCACAGGCCATCTTTTCTATTCTCCTGTTCCTCCTGAGCAATGGAGATCTCAGCTCTATCTTTCCAGTCCACAGTCTTTCTGGTGCTTCCTTTCTGGCCAAACTCACAACATCTTAAGTCATCCTGCTGGGCTTTTGTTCTTGACTCTCAACATATATCTGACTAAAAGCCCCCACAATAGCCATGCCACAACATTTGACTGCCTTGAGATTTCTTTTGCAAGATTAACTAGTCCACTGCGCTTAATTTCAGTCTCAGGCAAACTCTCTGGACAGGAGCAAAATGCAGACAAACTTTCTGCCAAGCCATAACACAAATCATCCAGAGTCCAACAACCAATGCAGTCCTTCTTTCCAGCAGAAACCTCCCCAGCCTGGTCATTACAGGCCAGCTTTTTATCAGCCTTCTCATCTGAGCTCTGGCCAGAATCTCCCATTCAGAAGATCTGAAGGCATTCCAGCTCTTCGCTAGTAGGTGACATCTCCAAACCTTTCCTATCTCTTTGCATAAGCTATTCCCCAAAGCAGGTATAGTCACAGCAACAACCCCACCCAAATTCTGTCTCAGTTACTTTTTACCCATTGCTGGAACAAAATACATGACACCCAAAATTAAGGAAGGAAAGGTTTATTTAGCTCACAGTTTGTGGAGCTTTCAGTCCATACTTACTGGTTCCCAGGCAGAGCGGTACATGGCAGAGAACAGCAGTGGTACATGGCAGCAGAAAGCAGCAGACAGCAAAGGGAAGGGCAGGAGCTATGGCTTCTGAGCAGCCTCTCTCCCCTCTTACAAACAAGCTCCCCTGGGGCTGGGGGGGTAGAACTTATATCATGTCCATGCCCTCCTCTTGCACAGGGTGAGGGAGTTCCATAAACTTAGAGTCTTGACTCTGCTTAGTCAATTAAACTTCTAAGCTTCTCAAATTGATGAACTCTAAGTACACCATCTAAGTACAGTTTATTTTTCCCCACAGTTTTTTTCTTTTCTTTTCTATTTCTATTCTACATTTTGGATAGCATGTTCTGCTATGTCTTCATGGCTGCCCATCTTTCTTCTATAATGTCCCTGGCACTGTTTACTCCATCCAGCACACTTTTCATCTCAGTCACTATACTTTCTCCCCTAGTCCAGGGCTAAGGAGTTTTCACTGCCAACACAATGCTGTTCTGAGCATTCTAACTGACATGCTGTTTTTTTTCACTTGTTGTTGCTATTTTCCTGATACTGGGGATACCTAAGGTTTCCATACTAAGATACTTCTTCATCCTTTTAAATTTTTTATAAAGCTTTTTATTTGAAAACAGGGTCACACTAAATTACATAGGCTGGGCTTGAATTTGTGGTCCTTCTGCCTCAGCCTCCCAGAATCTTAGGATAGCAGGCATTCACCACCATGCCTGGATATAGTATGAGTTTTGTCTACTCTGTCCTGAAATACAAACAGTCCCTGGCCCCATGTAATCTTGGAATTGTACTCTCTGTTCCTTCCTGGTGATTATGCCCCCGACTTTAATAGTTTCCTCAGATGCCTGTGCTTATAAGTGTTTAGCTGAAGACAAGTCAAGCTAAAGATAGTCAAGCTGTTGGCTGTGTTTTACCTGAAGGCTTCACTGGGGAAGCTATTTTTGCACTAGTTTAAATGGTCATCAGCAGGGTTCAATTGCTTGTGACCTTTTTGGCTAAAAGCCTTGGTTCCTCCCTAGCTGCTATCTAGAGATGTCCCTCGGTTTCTCGCTGTGTGAGCCCTTCCATGAGGCAGGTCACCACTGCTAGTCACCTAATCTCAGAAGTGACTGCTTTTCAGTTTATGATAGTCAGCAGAGTTGCCTCTGTCAGTGCAGTCCCCCACTCAATGCATCAATACCAGCAGGTAAGGGTTTCTCTATGCCAGCATCACAAACACATGTTCCATGTTCTGATTTTAACAACCAGTCCACATCACTGCTTTGACAATGTCTTTTTGCTGTGAAACTTTTACTATGCTCTCTCTTTAGTCTTCGTCAGTCTTACCATGAGCCTATGGGTGTTTTCTTTAGCATTGTCCTGCCTGGGGTCAAGGCATCTTGAACCTGTAGCTTAGTACACCTCATCAATTTTGGCAACAGTCATTATCATCTCAGATATTATTTCTACCTTGTTCTTTCTTTCCTGAATCAGTAGTACCTGTATGAAGATGCAACACCAATATCCAGCCTAATATCCTAGTTTTCTTCTGCCTCTTAGACTTTGGCCACTTTTTTCTCTGTTTTATCCGTCTCTACTACAAAATATATATTTTTTGTGTTGCCTGTTTTGGTACTGGAAATTGAACTCAGGACTTTGTGCTGGCCAGGTAGGTGCTTGTGCTGCTGAGCTATATCCCCAGCCCCAGGAAATTTTTATATTTGCCTAGCTCTTCTAGTTGTTCTTGCTGAAAGGCTGGCTTTAATCACTTCATCCTCACTTGCCACAAGCTCTCCATGTGAACATTTAAGAATAAATTGCCTAGTTGCACACAAGTAACTCATTTTTTTATTTAAGGCCTTTTTAAATGTATAGGTTAATTGAGACAGAATTACCACTATTACAACATTAGGCTTGCTATCCAAACATGTCTTCTCTATTATCTATGCCTTTAGTCTCGCCTCTTAAAATATTTCATAGGCCTCATATATTTCTTAAGTTTATTCCCAGGAATCATATTTTGCTTTCTCTATTACAAATTAGGTCTTTTCTTTTTTTATGTATTAGTGCTATTGGTTTCATGTGGTACATTTTATTACTGGATGCCTTACTGAATTCTTATGTTGTTTCTAGAAGTTCCTTCTGAGGTTAGTTTTATTAACTGATTAGTGTACAGGCTGGGTCTTGGTGACCAAAATGTGCACATGGCCAGAAGACAGAGGCTGATAAGTAGGCTGTGCAGTGCTTTCTTACTCCTGAACAAGGATGGGTATCATCATATGTCTGTGTCTGTTTGTATACATATGTGCATATGACAGCACACGCATGCACATCCCTGGCACCAGCGCAATTCTGAGGCAAGAAGGAATTTCTTTCTTTTTTTTTTTTTCCTTTTTTAAGAAGGGATTTCTAAAGGACCTTAAAACAGGCCAATGAGAGTAGAACAGGATATTTTCTCTCTCTCTTTTTTTTAATGTATTTAGTACAGGGCCTACAGGGTCTCACAACATAGGTTGAACTCATAGTGATCCTACCGTTTACAGTCTCCCAAACACTGGGATTACAGGTGCACAACATGGCAGGCCGAGGGATTGGACCCCCAGCCCCTGCGTGAACAGGATATTTTCTACTATGACATTAAATACCAGGAAAAACTGACTGGTGCTGAGATTTACAGGACTATGTGAGATCCTACCTAGGGGCAAAGAATGCCAAGGCCAAGCCAAGCAGAGGCAAAAATCACTGCTGACCCTGCTCCACTGTGCCCACACTGCTAAGAGCCTTTTTGGCTATTCAGATATGTGGCACTACAATACTTGAGTAAAGAAATAATATTTCACCTTAAAGACAAAAAAAAAAAAAAAAAAAAAAATTAAGAGTATGTCTTCTACTTACAAAGGCCCAGTCTCCATGGAGATGTTGACATGTGCGCTGATTCTCAAATCTTTCTGGACTTTAGGGTTGCAGGCTTGGCTGAAGTCACCCAGGAAGATCTTCCCTGGTATTATTTCAATAGGGTAGGGCTGGAATTCATCCAGTTCCTGGGGTGGGGGAAGAAAAAGGCTGTTATGAGCATGACCCCATTGTATCTTAAAATCTGGCCCCACAAATGAGCTTAGAAGAGGACACCAGAACAGTGAACAAGGCTGAGTGCAGGTCTTTCAAAGAGATCAGGAAAGAATAACTTGAATGAGGAATAAGAGGACGGCCATAGCAAGAAGACTGAAACACAGCTTCCCAGCACAGGGCCGGGTCTCACCACCAGCTACACTCCCTCCTTGGTATCTCTCTGTACCTGGCCATGTGCCAAATGTTGGAGTTGAGGACTCTGTGGCCCACACCTTCAACAACCCAGAATGTGCCCAGTGGGGGGTGAGATGGGAGCGGTAGGACCCATTCTTCTGTTACCATGAAGAACATCAGTATTTAAATACCTTAAAAACAGCCTATGTGCCAGTAGGAAATGGATTCTAGGGAAGGGACTGATTGTATAAAGAGGCAGTGGAACAGCCACTTCACTGCAAGCACGCCGAAGGCCCAGCATCATACCCTGCTGCCGACTGGCAAGTCCAAAGCCCACCGTGGAATCTGGGCTGAGCCCATCGTGGGTGCCCAGCTTGCAGGAGCCATGTGAGTCACCATGGTTCCACTGGGAAGAAAATTCTAGTAAATGCCCTCCACATATCTATCACCTTTCTTCTTGCAATTTTGGAAATCAGCTTACTGCTCTGCCATTGTGCAGGTTTGGCTGGGAAGACAGTGTGACACAGATAGAGACACAGTGTCTTCTCAAAGCCTCCACTTTGACAATGACAGGTGACACAACAGAAACAAAAAGGTTTCTCAACAAATGTGTCCAAACTGAGATTGTCTCTTCTCAAAAGCACTTCCTCACTCCAGGATTTCCCACCCCAATAAACCACAACCACTGCCTGCCTGTCGCCTCCACCAAAACCATGGCCTCACTCTAGCCTCCCCCCTCTCCCACCCCTTCAGG
Organism: Ctenomys sociabilis; assembly: GCA_004027165.1. Lineage (NCBI taxonomy): Eukaryota > Metazoa > Chordata > Mammalia > Rodentia > Ctenomyidae > Ctenomys > Ctenomys sociabilis. Next base: position 46,824 of record PVKA01001548.1, read on the forward strand.
TCTGGCCAGTGCCATGTCCCAAACAGCCCTTGGACCTGGCCTCCTTGCCCCATTCCTGCCTCCTAGCTGGGTCCCCAAATCCATTCAGTCCCACTGACCCACCCCCCTCACTGCAATCCAAGTTGATCTCCCTAAATGCATTCAGACTATGCCACGCTCTCCTAAGCACCTTTCAGTGACTCAGCATTATCTTGTCTGGAGCTGGGGACTACAGACATGGGACAGTGTCACAAAGCCTCTGTTCAAAGGGAGATCTTATTGAGAGAAAGCCTGTACAAGACATGGGAAATTATGATCTTCCCCATCTAATACAGAGAGGGGCCTTTATAGAAGCAGATGCCTGGGGAGCAGTTGGGATACCCCAGCTTTATGGTATATAAGAACATGTAACAGGAAAGAAGTGGAACTTTTACCCTTGCGCCTGGTTTGATGGCAAAGGTCCCTAGCAGGGAGAGACAAGTGCTAAGTCCAATGTGCTCAAGACAGACACAGCAGGCAGGGCTGCAATGCCCGCCAAGTGCGCAGACTGTTCGCCAGCCACAGACCTCTCTCTTCCATATCATATGGGGCTGGGGACAAGGAATACATCAGAACTGACCACACTGGCTATAAGCACAGGCAGTTCATCTTATATCAATCACATCTCACTGGAGCTTTAAATAAGATATGGAAATAACAACTTATCAGCAGTGTAAGACTGGCAGAGAAATTGCTGCCCCTGCAGCCTGAAAAGCTAGGGGGTAGAGGGTAGGTCCCTCCAGGAACAACGAGAAGCTCTACTGACAGCCAAGCTGATTGGACACTTGCCAACTTGAAGTTCTAAATGCTTTCTTAGTGGAGGAAAGGGAAGTCCTCAGAGAGCTTAGCTTGTGCACCCTGGATTAAGAACAAGTGGCTTCAGATACAAAGCCCTGCCTTATCACACAGAACCAGCGGGACAAGGAGGAGCTTGGGGGAACTCTGAGTCCCTTTGCCACCAGCATACTTCCTGCAGACCCTCCAGGATGTAGGAGAGGGAATGTGCACATAGCACATGGCGGGGGTCAGGATTGCCCAGTGCTGGGGACAGTGTGAGAGCTTCCTGCAAGGTGGTGGGAAGACTCTGGCTAGCTTGCTCCAGGAGTCCTCAGCAACAAAAGGGGCCGAGATGAGGCTGAAGAGGACCCCAAGAAACCCAAAAGCAGAGGCCATGAGCAGAGCCAGGAGCAGTACCCCGAGCAGACAGCTGGGCCAGCACCCTGTGCCACCCCCGCAGCCAGGGACACAAGATGGGACCTACACTGGGGACCCTCATGTCTAAGGGGGTTGAAGGAGGGCCAGTGCAATGTCCTTCCTACAAGACACCTGAGGTGACCCAGGCCCCCCACACCAAGGACCCCAGCAAAGTGAAGGTTGCCCAGCTCCAGAGAATGAAAAAACATCTGATTTAAAACTGACATGTTAAACTGCTCTGGCTTTTACTGCAATTGTTTTTTTTTTTTTCTTTTATTTAAAATAATTTCAAAAATATGCAGACGTAGAAAGACCAACATAAATGCTTCTGCTACCCAGCTTTAAACATTATCAGCTCACAGCTGATCTTATTTCACCTCTACCCTTCTGGCTCCCCAACCCACGCTTGATTATTTTGAAGGAAACCCCAAGCAGAATTGTACACACATATATTTCCCTTTAGTCACATTGCCCTCAATAGTCATACACTGACTTACCCTGAAATTTTTCATAACTGAAAATTTCCAGGAAATACAGGATCTGCCCATTCCTATGAGCAGGAATCAGAGCACAGCCCAAGAAACATGCTAGGAAAAACAAAACCCCTCTGTGTTTATATCCTGTTGTGCTTCCAATTCTTTGGTACAATGCAAACACATGTGTGCACATGTGTGTGTGAGTGTGCACACACGCACGCGCGTGCGCACACACACACACACACACACACACCGCCCTGCAGGCACAGTCCTGCCCGTAAACCACTGTGCAGCCAGTACCTGGGCTGTCTCAAAAATGCCTTGTCCTTCAGGGACCTGGAATATCCCTTGGTCAACACCCTCTTTCTTTCCTATAGAGCAACAGCTGCATGGGCAGGAACTACTAGCTCACTCTTTTCTGGATCCCCTGCATCCTGTAAGGTTTGGAAAACCAGCCAGCCAAGAGTGGAGAGGGAGTCCCCAGGGCCAAGATGCCCTGCCCATCTGACTTGGGGCACAGCTCCCCCTAGGACTCCTTTGCCACAACCTGACAGCCACCAATCCCCCACCCGGCTGGTGCCCGGCTGCCCAGTCTCCTCCATTTCCTCCACACCCTCCGTGACCTTCTCTGCTCTCCCACCTTTGTGGGAGACAGCCCCACAGAACCAGCCTGTGCTCAGCTCCTGCCTCACCTGGGGCATCCAGATGATCTTCTGGGTCCGGAAGAAGTGATACAGGCCTGAGAAGCGCTCATAGCCCCCTCTCAGGATGGACACAGGGCGGTGAGTGAACTGGGTAAGGACTCTGCCGTACTCCACAGCTGCTCCCTGCACCAGATCTAAGGGTGGAGACAGACAGGGAAATGCCCCTGTACTCGGCACTTATCTAGCGCTGGTACATAAATTGTCACTTCCTCTGCAAAGTGACTATTTAGGAAGCAGAAGCAAGGATAAATAGAGAAATACGCTACAGTTAGATTTTTTAAAAATTAGCAGATGGATCTTTTGGATAGTTATATAGCAAACACCTGTTTAAAGGATATAATTGAGTGCTTTTTAGTCTTTTCACTGGGTTGATAACCATCATCACAGTCAATTTTAGAACATTTTCATCGTCCTCAAAAGAAACTCTTTCATTTAATAGGCCCTCTTACATTAAATTCCCAGATTTAAGTATTCCAAGCTCTAATCGCCTAACTTCTCCCTTGAGTTGGTTACTCTAGACGTCTCATGCAAATAGAACCATATCATTAGTGCGTGACATTCGGCGTCTGTCAGGCGCCGCGGACACCTCCCTCCTGTGCCTGAGTAATAGCCCTTGTGTGGCTTCACCACCGTGTGGCCCGAGGTGCCGATGGACTTTCACACTTTCCCACTTCAGGCCGCTGAGAGCACCGCTGCGACCGTGGCACAGGCTTCATGCGGACGTGCTTTCCTGGCCTGTGGGTGGGTACCTTGCCCCTCTGAGGAAACACCAAAGTGTTTTCTGCAGTGGCTTCACCAGTTTGCATCCTGAGTGGCCACACGGGCAGTTCCAACCCCTCCTCATTGTGCCAAGAGCAGTTCCCGTCTGCCTTTATTATAGCATCCCGGAGGCTACGGAGAGATATCCCATCGTGGTGTCAGCAGCAATGAAGCGCCACCACTGAGCCCAGCACGGGCGTCAGATGCGCGTTCACCAGGCGTCGGTGACACATGTCCCTTGGTCAACACCCTTATTGTAACCACTTTCCTTCCTACAGAACAACAGCTGCATGGGCAGGAACTGTGCGCTCACCCTTTTCTGGATCCCCTACACTATGTAGGGTTTGGAAAACCAGCCAGCCAGGATTGGAGAGAGAGTCCCCAGGGCCATGATGCCCTGCCCATCTGACTTGGGGTACAGCTCCCATCCACAGCTCCCCCTAGGACCACTTGGCCACAACCTGACAGCCACAAATCCATCACCGTGAACTGAAGCCCCTGGCTGGCGCCCGGCTGCCCAGTCTCTTCCATTTCCTCCGCTGCCTTCCCTGCTCTCCCACCTTTGTCGGCAGCCACGCTGCCCCCTGAACCCGCCTGTGCTCAGTCCCCTCTCAGGATGGACACAGGGTGGCAAGTGAACCAGGTAAGGACTCTGCTGTACTCCACAGCTCCTCCCTGCACCAGATCTAAGGGTGGAGACAGACAGGAAAATAAATTCCTATTTGCAATCAGTAACGGAACTTAGGACCTCATGCTTGCCAGGCAGGCGCAGGGCCACTGAGCTGCATCCCTGGCCCCATGTGATATTCCTAAAAGGTTAAATCCACTCATTTCTAGTTCCTTTCATGGAGCTTCAGTTCTCAGCACGAGTTTCCCACACTGAGAAGTGGGATATTTACTGCTACAAGAGGAGGGCACACACTCAGAACCAGGGTCCAGGGCTGGGGAGAGAGCTCAGCATAAGCGCCTGTGCGAGGTCTAGAGTTCGATCCCCCGTACCACATGCTGCACCAGCACCAGAACCCTGGATCCCACAGCAGCTTCTAAAATTCACCTTCTCCTCTTTGTTTGTAAAGGCCATTTTATTATACGTTTTCTGTAAATCTTACTCTCAAATTTCACTGCAATTCCAATTCATTGGTTTCTATCTTAGGGATAAAATACTTCCTCCCCCACCTCCTTGTGTTTACTACAGCCCTAATTAAATTAAACTCCCCTCCCCTTACCTACAACCTTTGGCCCAAAGGACTGGCCACTTCACTCAGCCCACCCAAGTCACCTCTCCGAAACCTTAATGCTACTTCATTCCTTACTGAATGGTTCCCCTCCTCCCTAGCTGAAGATTGCTGGCGCTGCACGTTCAGGTCTCAGATCGGCAGCAGCCTGTACAGCCAGCCACTCCAGCCTCTCCCCAGGTCTGGATTTCCATGTCTTCTCTCCCAGAATTTTTTTCAGTTTTCTCTTCTCTCTTCTCTGCCCTTCTCTCTTCTGACACAGGGTCTCATTATGTAATATAGGATGTCCTGGAACTTGCTTTGCAGCCCAGGCTGGCCTCAAACTCACAACAGTCCTCCTCCTGCCTCAGCCTCCCAAGTGTTGGGATCTCAGTTCTTATAGGATTGTGTATACACAACTACCTACAGATGCTGGTACTGACTTCTCTTCCATTCATCCCTGTTACTCAAGATTTCTCTCCCACTAGGTTGCCCATATGACACACAGGAAAAAGCCCAACAAACACCCATTTCCTTTTTTTTTTTTCTTTTCTTTTCTAATCACTAAAATATGGGAACTAAGGTTCCAGTCAGACCTGACTCCTCCAGGCCCCAGCCTGCCCGCCACAGAAGCACTACTCTCTGCAGGAAGGTGAGCTCAGTTCCTTGTTGAGGCAAGCACAAGAAAGGAGATAAGATAGGACAAGGAATTTTGCAACTCCTGGGACATCTGGAGATACTCAAGAATTCGTATCGGACACTTCAAGGACTTGGCCCAAGAGATGCATGATTGTCAGACAGCTCTGACTATAGATGTCTCCTGGGATCTTCCCACGTAATGGTCCCTACCTTCTCTCCATCCAAACAGGAACATTGCTTTTTGTTCACAGCAGATGGCTTTATCATGCTCTCTGCCTGCACCCAAGCACAATGAACTCCAGGTCACATTGCCTTTACACAAGCCTGATGGTCTCTGTTTATTTTTCCCCCTATATGTCAGAGGTCCCTGCCTGGGGGTGGAGGGTTCACCAGCTGAGCAGGGTGTGGAGGTGCTCTGGGAGGCTGAGGCAAAAGAGTACAATTTTAAGTCCTACCTGGAAAAGTTTGTGAGACCCTATTGTTGTAGGCAGCTGAATTAGATAGAAATATTATAGGCAGTCAGACAGGGCCAGGCCCTCAAGGAGACACAAATAGAAGACAAGGTGACTTTGCAACTTGGAAGAGACACACATTCCCATATGGGCCAGACTTCAAGGCAAAAGAGGAAACATAGCTACATACTTCCCTAGGGATGGGCATGAGGGATTTATATTCTAAATAGATATCAATCACCTTGAAAGAGCCCGAATGAGTCACTAACCCAACCCTCAACAGGAAGAGACCCTGTCCTGTATTCATGCCTGCTTGCTACATGACTCCCTTTCCTATTTGGTACTGGATTTAATCAATCTTACCTGAGCAATGGTGCTTGTAATCTCATTGGCTGGCCATAGTTTTGTCAGACTTCACGCTCACCTAAGCAAGTTCCCATGTTCTCCACCACCTTAGACTCACCTCATCACGTGGATTTCCTCTATAAAAGTCCCTGGAAGAGACTGCTTCTTGGGGATAACCATGGGGTTGGAGTTACCTTCTGTCCCTCTCTAGGACAGGTGCCTTCTTTCCTTCAATAAATATATTCTGCTCATGACCTCTGTTTGTTCCTAAAATTCATTCTTCAGTTTTAGAGAACACCAGCTCATCCAGGTGCTCTTCAGGTCGGGGGCTCCATTTTCCCCTGTATCATTGGGAGGTCATCCGTCCAACATCATCATTTGTTCCCTGTCTCACTATCTTAATATAAGAAATAAAGCAGTCTGAGATGTACCTCCAGGGTGAAGTGCCCGTGGGCTCAATCCCCAGAGAACAAAAAAAAAAAAAAAAAAAAAAAAAAAAAAAAAGGGAGGAGAAAAAGAAAGAGAAAAAAAAGAAAGGAGGGAAAAGGAGAAAAGGGAAGAAGGGGAGGGGGGGGGGGGGAGACACCAGCTGATAAAAAAAAAAACACTCTTGGCAAAGCCGCCTGAAGCCAGCCAATTCTGTCAGGCAAATGAAGTCGTGGTTGAACACTGGAGCCCAAAGAGAGACACAGCAGGACCCAAAGCAGCACCAACCCTGGAGGGCACCCAGCAGATGCAGAGGACCATTCAGCACCTCCACCAGCCATGGCTACTTCAGCAGTGGCCACAGCAAGCAAGGACAATACCCCACAGCCAGTAAGGGAAGGCAGACAGGAAGGAGTTTTACATATGCCCTGATATCTTGTAACCTCACACCGCTTTGAGGCTTCTAGGAGTGATGAGGACCCCTCTGTGCCCAGTTCTTCTCAGGACAAGGAGGTCAGTGCTTCACAGTGGCTGTTTCATTGTCAGGAAAGGGGTGGTGAAAGAAACCCAGAAATGGTCTAATACCCCAGGACAGCATTTACCTGAAAGAGGCCATTGTAAGTGAAGAAAGTCACCTTGTGTGGTGTAGTAGCCATGGTTTCCTACTGAGCAGAGTCAGTTATAAAACAAAAAGAGGTTATCATTATTCACTACCTTCCCTGGGGTTTCAGGGTCCAGCCTGTAATCCTAGAACTGTAAACCAGAGGCCAAGGGGACATTTCCTGGCTAAAGAACTCCTGGGATGAAAGGGCCAATGGTTTCCTGAATGGCAGAAGCTTAGCACCACCCAATGGCAAGAAGTGGTCACTACCAGGCTAGGAGCTGAAAAGAGAACAGCAGAGCCTCAGAATTTTAGCTGAGCGCCTCCTAGAGGAACTTAGGTCTGTGAGCCTTGCTTTCCCTCTTGCAGGCTGGCACAGGACAGTGGAGCGGTCAACACACAGAACTACCTTCCGGTGCCTGGCTAAAGACTGTGGTGATTTTATAGTGTCCTGGGCACTTCCCGTCCATGAAGTAGGAATTGGGGCTCTGCCCGGCGTTTCTTGTGCTTCCTCTTCTCCTCTGGAGAGGGATGAAGGAGATCTTTTGCTAGAGGCATGTTCTCGGGGGAGGTCGTCACCACTGGAAAGGTTGTGACCTACTTCTAATGACTGCTGTGGTAGTGACTGAATGTGAACTCCTGAGGCCAGGTCGCAAAGACCTGCCCCAAGGATGCCCCTGGCTCCCTTTTGGGGTGCTATGCTGGGGGTGCCCCTCAAGCAATTCCATGGAGAGGTTCTTGTGGTAAGGAACTGAAGTATCACCAACCAGCAAAGATCTGAAGCTCAGATCCAAGAAGGCTGTGAAATCAGGGGCCTCCTGGTTGTAGCTACAGAGTCATTTTAGGTTGAAGTCATCCAAGCCTAGCCCTTCAATGACAGCAGCCTGGGGTTGACATTTTGATCACAAGGCCATCCTTGCGCCTCCTAGTTGAATGGCCTCTTAAATTCAGGAGCCATGAAAGCAGTAACATAATGAACATCTGCTTTCGGTTTCTGAGTTCCAGGTAATCTGTTACACAGAAATGGATAACTAAGCCATTCAGTGTGGGATCTGGAGTAACAGTTCCGTCCTAGACCCCAATTTCCTCAACAAAATAGCAGCAACCCTACCTGTTAGGACACGATTCTCCTTGATCTCTCACACTTCTGCCTGTCTTATGAAAACAGCCCTGGCTACCTTGGTTCTGCACCACCCCTCCAGGAGATCTGTGTAACAGCCTTGGATGACAGGACATCCTCTGTCCCTCTGGGCCCCTAGGCTCAGGGTTCTTTCCCTGTAATGCAACCCCTGTGAGTCACCCTGTGAAGCTGGGGCTTGGGAACCAGTGAAGGAAACTAATAACATTCTGGCTCCATCTGATGCTCTGAGTGAAGCAATCCTTTGTCTCTGAGGCAGGAGTCTCCTGTCTCAGCCAGTGGCAGGTTAGTGTCCTGCAAGACAGTGAAGCACCCAGTGTCACAGCCTCTGACACAGGGAACAGTGCAGGTGAAACCTACCTTGGCCATGCTGAGTAGAGCTATCCTTGTCACCCTCTTCATCCTCTTCCTCATCAGCTGCGGGATTTCTTATAAACATCTCCATGGAGCTTGTGTTGTTATCATAGACCACACAGTACTTCACGCACTCCAGATCCACAGATGCCGGAATGAGGTATTCATTGTCCTTCTAAGGAAAGCATACAGACACACGCTGGCAGGCAGTGTGGTGGGGAATGTACTCCCAGCACAGGACATCAGACGGCATGTGAGGCAAGGACTGTGACAACACAAAGGCTAGAATCGCCCAGAGCAGCCACACAGGACTGGAGGAGCTTGTTTAGAGGAAGGTGCTTGACCAAAGAGCAGGTAGCCTATCGATGGGTTCACAAGCACTTGGAAGTCCTGGTATCAAAATGAACAGGTCCAGATAAATCATGACACCCAGGCTCCTGCAGAGGGACCAAATCTCGTAAGAGTGTAGTAAGTAGAAGGCGTGGGTAAGCAGAAGTCATGAAGAAGCAAATGTCACTGCAGAACTGTGAGATTTAATGTGAGCCCTGTGAGAGCAGGGACATGAGACTGTGTCAGTCACTGATGCACCCTGAGCTTCTAGGCAGTGGCTGGTACATGGGAGGCCCTGCAGGTGGTTAAAGGGATGAATAGCAAACAGGCCTTGAGGGAGACAGGAGTCAGGGAGCGGGACTCAGGGGACAAGAAAAAGAGATGCTGATTGCTTAGGTAATGGTGTTATCTAGAGAGGAAGGGACTGAGAAGGATAACATCACTTAGGAGAGGAGATGAGGTCACCGAGGAGGAGATGATGCCATCTCACAGTACCTGAGCTTAACAGAAGCACTGGAATCCCAAGGAGCCTGGCTGGATGCCATCTGGGAGTCTCCAGTCACTCGCAGTGCTCCCTATAAGCCTCTGTGGTCAAGGGAAGCCTGAACTCACACTGTCCCTTGCAACCTGGTCTAGCTGACATTGAAGCCCCAACCAACAAGAAACACCTAAGTCAGCCTGAGGACCAGAAGGGCAACATGGGACAGGAGGTGTCAGCTAGACGAGCACTGTGAAGCTCACCAGGCATGGACACAGACTGAGCACTTGCCGTACGGCAGGCACTGGGGGAGCCCTTGCGACACAGTGACTGGCAGAGCAACCAGGTCACTGCGCTCACAGCAAAGCCCTCTGCAGCCTGAGGCAGCGGTGTGCGCAGGGGCCACAGAGACCAGACCGTGGGCATCAGGGGTGGGAGACATGCCACCAGCTTAACCAGGACAGGGGCAGGATTGCCCACAAAAGGAGAGACTGGCTGCCACGTTTAGTAGATACCTTGGGGAATATGTTCTGAGACACCCCCGGCCCCATGGATGTCTGAATTATAGATAGTAAGTACCAAACCCTATATATATTGAAGGGTTTTTTTCTTACACCTACATACCTATGATACAGTTTAATTTATAAATTACTCACACTAAGAAAATTTCCAAAGCCCACTGCCTGGTTAGAAAAACACACACCCTTCTCTAATACCAGTTCTGACTGGCTCAGCTTCCATCCAGCCCCAGAACCAGTCACTGAGGCCAGAGACCTGGCTGGTATTTTAGGGAGCACCACCAGAACCCCCTGGACTAAGCAGGGAGCTGAAAATATCCCCTCAATAGGGAAGGGGTGTGACCAGGAAAATAACAGGAATCTGCCACATCCACTTATGGGGGGAAGAAGGCAGGCAGCGTGACGGCACATGCCTGTAATCCTAGCACTCGGAGAGCCTGAGGGAGGAGGATCACGAGTCCAGGCCCAGCCTGGGCAACTCAGAGACTTTTGTCTCAAAATTTAAAAAGATAAAAGAATAAAAGAAAGGCTGGGAAGCTAGGTGTGGTAGCACATACCTATAATCCAGCCACTCAGGGGACTGAGGCAGGAGGATTACCATGGGTTCAAGGCCAACCTGGAGTATATGTTGAATTCAAGGCCAGCCTGAACTGCACAGCAAGACCCTGTCTCAAAACAAAAACAAAAACAAAAAAGGTGGGGATGTAGCTCAGTGCAAAGACTCGGGGTTCAATCCCCAGTACCGCTTTAAAACAGAAAAAAAAGTATACACTGATTTAAGATGTGGTGTTCCAATTTCAAAAAAAAATCTTAAACTATGAGGGAAATATGTGCAAGGAAAAAAAAACAGCAGGGCAATATTAGGGTGTTGACAGTAAAAACATGCCAGAGCTGGAGTCAAAGAAGGAAGCTCAGATCCAAAAGGCTGTGAGCCCCAAGCTGGGAGGCTTCATACCCTGCAGTAGGGACTGTAAAGTCAGAGAGGGAGAGGAAAGGGATTGGTCTGAGCAGTTCTGGGGTGCTGATGCAGAGGCACTGTCTCCTTCCCAGACTGGGGGTGCTCCAGAATCCAGGCTTACTGGTTGGCTGCGAGCTGGGCCAGGAATGAGGCCCAGGCATTACGGAGGGCTCATAATGGGGGTGGGGTGGGGAGAAGGCCTGAAATAATGGTTAACAACTCAAGTATAGAGCCAGAGAATTGAAATTCCAGGAAGAAATAAAACAGAAAATGAGGATGAAGGGGTTAGGCAGTAAATTTATTCTGGAAAAATACTTAAGCCAGGACCCAGACTCCCTGCTGAGTTATGCACAGAGAAAGGGCCAGTAGTAGAGTGCACTCAGCTCAGGGCTACGGGGAAAGGGGAGCAGGGGATTTTCAAGACTAACTTAACAGGACCCCTCACTGTATGTTGATGGTTGAAGCTGTAAACTTGGGTGGGACCTCACAAGGAAGCCTCCTGACAGGAGGGATCAAAAGCCACAGGTATCTTTAGGTAGCAGCAGGAGAAAATAAAACTGAACCAATCAAAGGGACAGAGAAAAAACCCGGAAAGTAAGGGAGATGCTCAAAGCCAGGGGCTGATTGTGGGCAGGATGGCAGAGGTCAGAGACGGATGTGGCTGTGACTCCAGATGGAGGAAGCCCTGCCTGTGTGGAGAAGGGGCCCGCCTGTAGAGGGTCGAGGGTGCCTGAGCGCAGGACACTGTCCACTTGCCAGAATGGAGAAAGGCAAATGGGAGGGAGGGAAGGCAAGAAGAGGGACTTTGTCTTTAAGAACAGTAAGCACCTCTGTGGCTTAGGGTCCGCTCCCTGAGAACAAAAGCTCTGTGAGGGTAAGGACCCTGGACTGGGGCATCTTGAAACTTCGGGTATCCCTGGGGCCTGGCACAGCAGGAATGATCTCTGTATTGCTGTGGTGGGGGTGGGGACAACGTGCGGGGCTGAGGAGAACACCATGGTGGAGGCTCCGGCAAGGCCCTGCCCGGATGCCCAGTGTCCCAGGAGGAGCCGCTCTGGGCCTGAGCATGACACCTCCTGCTCCTTCCCTCTCCCTGGCCCCAGGGCCTGGGGATTCTGGGTGGGCCAGTACCTTCTTCACACGCAGGGCGGTAATCACGTGGCTCTCATCATAGTCCCCCTTGGAGCGGACATCTGAAAAGGAAAGGCTTTTGTCCAGAACTGGATTCGCAAAGGACTCGGAGAACTCCCTTGCTCAGCAAGATACATTTTCTTGGCCAGGAGGTGACAGCGGCTATCCCTCTGAATCCTGAAGTCTCTTTATGGGAGCTGTGTGCCCTACAAACTCCCCGCCTACCATACCTGCACCCACACACCTCTGTAAGGGGTAGCAAAACTTTTTTTTTTTTTTAATACAGGATCTTGCTATGCAGCTCAGACTCATAGTGATCCTTATGCCTCAGCCTCCCCAGCACTGAAATTACAGGTATGTGCCACCACACCCAGTTTAGGGGCGAGCAAGGTGCATCTGGGGTTTCAGGGCTTGCACGGCATGCGGTACCAGGGATCGAACTCGGGACTTTGCATTTGCCAGGGAAGCACTTATTCCACTGAGCCATCTCCCTGACCCCCTAGATTTCTTATTTTTGACATGAGATTTGATCCCCAGGGTGCTGCCCCAGCACTGCTGCTGGGGTGCACTGAGATGGCAACTGAGACAGGGCGTGGCAGTGTGCGCCTGTAATCCCAGTGCTTGGGAGACTATGAGTCTGATCTACATAGTGAGACCCTGTATTAAATACAGAGAGAGAGAGAGAGAAAGGCACATGCCTGTAATCACAGCACTTTGGGAGGCTGAGGTAGGACAAGTTTGAGCTCAGCCTGGGTAACTTAATGACTTAGTGAGACCTTTCTTCAAAATAAAAAATAAAAAGGGCCTGAAGATGTGGCACAGTATGAAGTTCCTGGGTTCAAATCCAGGATGACCACCAAAGAAAAAGAGCTTCTGGGCCATGGAGATAGCTCGGTGGCCTAAACACCTGGCTGGCAAGTGCAAAGACCCAGGTTTGATCCCTGGTACTGCACGCTGTGCTGGCCACTACAACTGGGTGTAGTGATACATGCCTGTAATCCCAATACTGGGGAGGCTGAGACAGGAGGATCACTATGAATCTGAGCTGCATAGTGAGTAAATAAATCTTTAAAAAGAAAGAAAGAAAAAAGAGCTCCCACAAATCAATACAAAGAAAAAAAAAAAAGAAAGAAAAATAACTCAACAGAAAAATGGATAAATATGGATACATTTTCACAGAATAGGAAACCAGGATGGTCAATAAACATAAAAAGATGTTCCATCTTGTTCACAATTATGGAAATGAAAATTTAAAAATCTTGGGTCTGGAGAGATGGCTCAGTAGAATAAGTGCTTTCCTGGCAAGTGCAAGGACTTGAGTTCAATCCCCGGTTCCACCAAAAAAAAGAAAAAAGAAAAAAAGAAAATTTAAAAATCTTAATATAATTTTATATGCCACAGATTATAACAAATGTTAAAGGCTAGCAGAGCCAAGTGTTAGAAAGTGTGCTTCTTATACTGTTGATGAGATTAGAAAGTGACACAATCCCTTTGAAGGTCAATGTGATGGGAAGTTAGTACAGCTGAATTTGCCACTTGAAATCCCATGTCTGGGCAGAGATCTTGAAGAAACTCTTGTACATGGGAATGGAGATGTGCAGTTGCTTGCTGCAGTTATTTCTAAGAACAACACATTGCAATTGATCAGGAGCAGATACAGATTCCAGTTAAATGGACCTCACATACAGACATGGGAAAACTCAAAAATATGTTTTTCAACAAAAACAAAATAAAAGCCAGGGAGGTGGCTCAGTGGCATAAGTACTTGCCTGACGAGCACAAGGTCCTGAGTTTGATCCCCAGTATAGAATAAAAAATCAAGTGCAGGGTGCACACCTCTAATGGGCAGATAGACACTCTGGGAGGCTGAGGCAGTAAGATCACAGGTTTGAGCCCAGCCTGGACAACTTTGCAATTTAGAGAGACCCTGTCTCAAAATAAGAAATAAAAAAGGGCTGGGTGTGTAGCTCAGTTGAAGGTCTGGGTTTCAATTCCAAGAACTATAAACAAACAAAGTTGCAAAATGAGTGGATGCAACAGTACTATTTGAGTAAGTGTTTAAACTATTTGTATGTAGTAAAACTGAAAACATGGAAGTAGATGTCTTTGGGGAAAGAAAAATGCAATCATAATGCAATACAAAAGGGGTAAGGCCGGGCGTGGTGGCGCATGCCTGTAATCCCAGCACTCGGGAGGCTGAGGCACAAGGATTGTTGTGAGTTCAAGCCCAGCCTGAGCTACAAAGCGAGCTTAAGGCCAGCCTGAATTGCATAGTGAGACCCTGTCTCAAAAAGACAAAAAAAAAAAAAAAAAAAAAAAAAAAAAAAAAAAAAAAAAAAAAAAAAAAAAAAAAAAAAAAAAAAAAAAAAAAAAAAAAAAAAAAAAAAAAAAAAAAAAAAAAAAAAAAAAAAAAAAAAAAAAAAAAAAAAAAAAAAAAAAAGGGGGTATATCTGTGTTTATAATATTTTATTTCTTACATCAAAACTGAACAGAAGTTCATAGGTATCCATCAATGCTACTATGCATGTGCTACTGAAAATAGCTTATTAAAAGAATAACAAGAGGACTTAGAACACATTTTCTAGAAACTTCTGGAGCTAATTTGGGAAGATTCATAAGTCATACACTATACTAGTAAAAAGTAGCATTTGAGCCAATAAAGCCTAGTGACTCTACAGTTGTTAATCTGTCAAGACTCAGGCTGTTTGTGTGCCTGCTCAGACACTTACCGAATAGACAGAGATAGTTGGGTTCAATTAATCTGGACAGTTTTGTGACCTGATTCAAGATGTTGTAAAGCTCTGTTGGTTCACAAAAAACCAAATCAGCCATCCTAGTAGGAAAAATGGATAATGTGCAAGTTTAACATACTGATTTTTAGTTAAGATGAATAACCAGAAAATAGGATACTGAATTAAACACTTTCATAATGTACATTCAAACTTAGTAATAATCAAGAAGACTTCAAAAATTCTTGTAATGAGGCTAGGGAGATACCTCGGGGGTCTAAGCACCTGCCTGGCAAGCTCAAGGACCTGAGTTCAATCCCCTGCACCAAGCCAGCAACTGAAACCAGGTATGGTGGCACATTCCTCTAAAGCTGGCACTGCGGAGGCTAAGACAGGAGGATCACTATGAGTCTGAGCTACATAGCAAGACTGTACCAAATAAATAAATACAATGTTTAAAATTTTATTTTTTTAATTTAGGGCTGGCAAGATAGTTCAGTGATCTAAAGTGCCTGCTCAGACAAACTTAGGCAAATGTGCAGGGGCCACAGTTGGCTCCCTGGCACCACATGCCACACCAGTCCCGCCCCCAGCGTGGGCTGAGCCAGCCACAAAAATAATAATAATAATAATAAAATAATAAAAATTTATAGTGAAGGGCCCGCAGGATAGCTCAGCAGACTAAGTGCCTCCTTAGGCAAGCGCAGGTGCCAGGGTTCAATCCGTGGCACCACTTGCCATGCCGACCCCACCCCCAGGTGTGCTGAGCCGGGGACCTCGTGCAGGTGTGGGGCGCATGCCTGCAATTCCAGCGCTGGGGAGGCTGAAAACAGGGCGGATCACTACGAGTTCGAGCTGTGTAGTGAGACCCTGCACAAAACACACACACACACACACACAATAATAATGAAATGTGTACACAGTAGAAAACACTGTCAAACACAACATATGGAGCCACACATAATGATAAAAAATATAGTGAATATTAAACCAGTTAAATGTATTATTTATATGCAAAAAACACACTGTCGTTAATCGCCCTCAGTACGCTCCACATGGAAGACACTTATCCCGTTATTGTTGCCAATTTCTGAAGCAGTTCTGGAAGTCTTCTTTTGTGAGTGCTTTATGAGGTTTGATGAAAAACACGTCAAATGCTGCCGCCGAGAGCCAGCCAGCAGAAAGGTAGACATAGAAACATTGCAGTGCGTCCTCCTCCACCTTACGCACCAGGTCTGGCGCCCAAAAGTCAAAAAGACCATGAAAGGGAAATGTTTTAAGTCAGTTGAGGACATCAAAGCAGTCACAACAGCACAACTAAGGACACTCACAGTGTTTCACAAAGTGGCTAAAATCATGGGATTACGTGTGCTCAAGGCAGGCTCTGTCAAGAAGTGATAAGTGGCAATATGTCCTTCCTTGTAATCTTTAAAAATGCAAACATCCACTGTTTTTTATCAAACTTCACATACCAAGTAGGCTGTGAATCAGTCAACAAAACATTTGTTCATTTAGCAAGTAATTACTGAGCAAAACCATGGAAATAACCAAGAGGAGCAAAACCTATCTTGATGGAGGTTACATTCTTGCATGGAATGAAGACATTGAACTGAAAGGAAAAAGAAGTACAGGTAGCTAGAGGACTAGAACACTATAAAAGCATAAGCACACTGTCAGAGTAGCAGCCAATAGGGTCCTCATCTAGTTGGGAACCAGAAAAGGGACAAGGATGTGACTGCTACCCAGGCAGACAGGAGGTTGGGCAAGACGGAGGCACGAGAAACGGTGAAGAAGAAAAGAACATTTTCTTGGGGGCAGGAGCAACCCCAGCCCCTGAGTCAAAAGAGCCCACCTGGGCTGTCATTGAAAGTAGGATGTGATGACGGGGCAGCCTGAGAGATTGTGCTGAGGACCATGACAGAGTCAGGCAGGGAATCGCCGAAGTGTTCAGAGGTGGGCTCGGGCTCCTGAGGGCAGAGCTGAGCTGCTCTTAGGACGGAGGACTCCTGGGCAGTGTTTCTAGAAGGGTTAGACCTGCATCTTATAGAAGGGGGTAATCCCAGAATGTGCAAGTGTTGTGCTCTGGAGGCTGGTAGAGGGCAGGTGGGAGAGAAGCTGAGCCCTTGCTCCAGTCTCCACAGTAACTGGTTCAAAGCTCTGGGAAGGGTCAGACTCCTCTTAGACCTTGGTCTTCAGCTCCCCTACTTCCCAGCCTTCATGTGGATTTTTCCTACTGGCACACAAACAACCTCTTGTCCCTGTGACATCTCTGGCTCCCTTTTTAACAAGGCTTCTCAAATACACGTCTATTCAATGTCCCTACTCTCTCAACTTCAGTCATGTAAATTCTCAAGTCTCAGTCCTGGCCCTGCCAGCTGCCTGGCCATTGAGAATAATTTGCCTTTCTGTGCCTCAGTTTCCACCATCTCTAAAGCTGGGGTAATAACAGTATTGCACTTTCTGTTAAGTAAGTATAAAAGTACCCACCTGCTGTGTGTGGGTTAAGGAAGTTACCTAGGGAAGGGATTCTGAGCAGTGAGGAAATGATTTAGCAAACAATGCCTATCAGAATAACCTTCTACCCTAGAACTTCTGACCTGGACAAACCATAGAAACTGGTCTACTTATAGTCATTAAGAGTGTCCTTTTCCCTTAAACCATTAATCACCCTCTCTGAGCACAAATGACTCAGCCTCTTCAAAGCATGTGATAAGGCTAAGCAATCCTTCTGCTCCAAACACACTCCCCTCTCAAATCTCCACATCCTTCGGGCTTCCCACCTCCCCTTCAAGTTGTTCTTCTGTCTGCTTTGCTGGAGGGTCATCTTCATGTTCAGTCCCTGGACTGAAAAATATTTTCTTCTCTCATGCTAGGACAGGGTGTCTTTACCTCAGTGCCACTGACATTTGGGGTCAGGTAACTTGTTTATAACATGTTTACCAGCATCCTGGGCCTCCACCAGTTCAGGTCAGTGGCAATCCTCCATAGCTCTAACAAAAAGTATCCCTAATGCTGCCATGTGTCCCCTAGAGGGAGGGGAGCCTCTGTGATTTCTTCAGTCCTTGGACACCACTTCCGGACCAACAGCTCACAGTTTATCTCATCCTGTCTTCCCCACTACAGGCTCCACCTGGGAGCCTCACAGTCATCTCAAATATCACAAGGAAAAACCAGAACTTTTAACGTCCACAGCTCCAATCCCTGTTTATCTTTTAGCCTTCTCAACCTAACAGCACCATTAGCTAGCTGCCCAACTACCGCAGCCCAAGTTCCAGGTTCCTCTTTCTTCCCCCCCTTCCATCCTATCTACAAGCTCTCCCTCCTAAATAGATTCCAAGTCCACCCGCTTCTCTCCCTCCCCAGAGCTACCATCCTAGTCCAAGATACTCTCCCCTTGCCCCTGAAGTCTCATTACTGCCCAAGGGGACCTTCTAGCCACCTGCTTTCTCCCTACATGGTAATCTCCACACAGAAGCCAGGGTGATGTTTCTAAACTTTGAGAGTCTTTGTCTTCACCTCACTTGTGGACTTCTGAAATCACGGTGCTCCTTTGCGTCTTGTCAGCCTCCTCCCACAAGGATGCATGGATCCTTGCATCCCTCACCCAGAGCCCAGGATTTACTATGGCAAAGTAGTACTCAATAAAACATGTGGAGCTAACATTGTAGGCAGACATAATGTTACTCTTAAACACTGACCTCTAGGGAGAGACAGGCAGCAGCATTCCAAGTTGCTATTACATTTGGGGATAAATATCATGTTAATTTTTAAACAACCACAAAATAGGGAAACAACCAGTTCCCACTAGAGCCCAAGCAGTCCCTACGCAAGACCCCTGCTGGCCTAACAGCCAGGCAGGAGATTAAAACAGGAGACATCTTCAAGTGTGCATTTGTACAGGTCTAAGAAGAACTAAAACAAAACCTTCTAGTTATTTTAAATTTTCAGCTATTTATCAGGAGAAAGATGAAAACCCCTCTGTTTTCTTAATACATTTAATAGAGGCACTGGTAAAATATACTTCCCTACATCCTAATTCAGTAGAGGAACAAATTATTCTTAAGGATAAGTTCATTACTCAGCCTCAGATATTAGAAAAAAGCTACACAAGATGGCTTTTGCTCCACATAGCTCACCTGATGTTAGTAAAAATTTGTCTCCTCAGTATTTTATAACTGTAATGAAGAAGAGGCCAAAGAGACTGAGAAAAAGTGGCTGCATTTGCTGTAGCACTAAGTAAGAAAAACAGACCCCAAATTTGATTCTTGGGGCTCCAAGAACTCAACTGCCACATTCATCTGCTATCACTGAAAATCCAGGCCACCTTAAGAGGGACTGCTTTACTATGAGGGCCCCAGCCAAGCTCTGACCGCTGAGACGGCCTCTGGAGGGGTCTACACAAAGACAGAAGGGCCCAGGGGCTGCCTCCTCCCTCTGGCTGTTATCTCTACCTGCCTTTTCCACAGAGAAGCCCTGAGTAATCATGACTAGGGGGAAAAAACCCAGCCTATTGCTGGACATTGGCATAGGTCTCTTTGTCCTTTTCCAACACGGCCTTCCTTCCAGCACCATACAGCAATAAAAAGTCATTTTAGAATCTCACTTAAATTGTAACGGGGATAACTTTCTCTTCACCCACTCCTTTTAGTTATGCCTAAAAGTCCAACTCTCATCCTAGAGAGATTTTTATCCTGTTAAATACTGTCATATACATTCAGGTTGCCAACTAATGAAACTGATGCTGACCCTGGCTTATACAAATGCAATACATATTGTTATTCATTGATTGAAGCAAGTTCCCAAGGGCAGACAGAATCTTGCCAGGGTAAAAGAAAAACGTCACAGTACGCAATAGCTCTGGGCCTATAGATGGAGCCAGGCCTTATCTTTGGAACAAAACTCAGTGGCAGGGCCCTTGCTGACACCCCAGTGCCACGTCAGAAACACTGACTGGGACATTGATTTCATCTGACTAAATGCTACAGGTGTCATGATAACTGTGTATGAGTTCATCTGGTTGATCGCTGATGTAACTCCTTTTTTTTTTTTTTCTTTTTCAGAATCAGGGATTGAACTCAGGCCCTTGCACTTGCCAGGCAAGTGCTTATTCTACTGAGCTATCTCCCCAGTCCCTCTGGTGGTATTTCATGCTGATAGTAAATA
The DNA here is from genome assembly GCA_004027165.1 of Ctenomys sociabilis. Taxonomy (NCBI): domain Eukaryota; kingdom Metazoa; phylum Chordata; class Mammalia; order Rodentia; family Ctenomyidae; genus Ctenomys; species Ctenomys sociabilis. The sequence continues at coordinate 66,451 of PVKA01001548.1, forward strand.
CAGGTATGACCATTCAGATTGTACATTTCAAAATTTATATTGTCTGTTTTATAATAAAATATGTTTTGATTTATGAATAATAATACATACTTTTTTTTTTTTTTTGGTCTTTTTTTGAGCCAAGGTCTCACTATGCAGTTCAGGCTGGCCTTAAGCTCACTTTGTAGCTCAGGCTGGTCTCGAACTCACAACAATCCTCCTGCCTCAGCCTCCCGAGTGCTGGGATTATAGGCATGCGCCACCACACCTGGTGCTATACATACATTTTAAAAGAGAAATACACATAGCGTTCTAATCTTTGTGTATACCTCCCATATCTACTTAACATGAACAAGGGTAAATGTTTGAATGTCATAATTTTGGTCAGCGTTTACAAATGTTTTCAAATTGAAAGGCAAAAACATTTCCCTATTCTCTTACTGTAAATGTTCTGTGAATTTCTACATCTTAAGTTTAAAAGACAGTAACTTTTGAGTTAAAAAACATGCAAGTACTTATATTATTTAGTATCACTGACAGTAAAAAAAAATAAGGTATTAATCTGGCTTTCATAAGTCATTAAAAATTTAGAGATAGGGCTGGGGAGATGGCTCAGTAGAATAAGTGCTTCCCTGGCAAGCACAAGGGTCTGAGTTCAATCCCTGGTTCTGCCACAAAAAAAAAAAAAAAAAAATTAGAGATAATTATAACTAAAGTTAGAAGGACTTAATGACAAAATGTCAGAATTCATCAATAAAGGGGCCTATGAGCCAGTGGGTTATAATTGCTAACCCCTAAAAATAGTTTTTAAACTTACCAGCAAGTTCTTAGTGCTCATGCTTTGATTATACATGCTGTAATTTCTCAGAAAGTTTATTCTTTCCTAGAGGATGCCAGACCCCAGGTAATAATACAGTTAAAACATATAACAAATATGCTAGATTACTTTTAAATTCATTTTACTTGGATCCACCCAATCTTCTCTAGAGAAAAGAAAGGGCCAGGGAGATAGCTCAGTAGAATAAGTGCCTGCCTGGCAAGTACAGGGTCCTGAGTTCAATCCTTGGTACCACCAAAAAAAAATAAATTAATTAATGAGACAGACCAACCTTCAAAATCGGATGGCATTAGACATTCTAACAGCAGCACAGAAGGATATTTACAAAATTGTGAAAACTAAATGTTGTGTGTACATTCCTGATTCTTCCACTAGTATCTCAATAGCTGTTCAAGATATTAGATGAATATGTCAAATTCAAATTTCCTTGACCTTACCTTTATCCTCTTTATGGAAAGTTATTACTGGCTTCTCATGGTGGAAATCATTGTGGACTATATTAATAATTATCCTGTAGGTATTGTTTGGCCCATGCATACTCAACTGATTCTTTGGCTTTGTCTCCTCCAGACTTGAAGCTATATGCCTACCCAAGATGAACATGTCTGGTGTCTCCTTTCCCAGAACCTCTGGAGGAGGTGACTGCCAGCCAACAACCATGACCCCTTTGATCCTGAAGAAGCCGAAGTTGTCATCCCCCACCATTCCCTCAAGGCAATCTGGGTTACCTCTTCAGAGAGGGGAACACTGCAGGCAGCTGAGTTACACAGAAATATTACAGGCAATCGGGTAGGGTTAGGCCCTCAAAGGAGCCAGTATTAAAGACAAGATACTTTGCAACTGTGGGAGAGACAGGCACTTCCACTGTGGGTCAGACCACTAGGCAAAAGATTAAACAAATGCAGCCACATACCTCCCTAGGGATGGGCCTCAGGAGCTGATATTCTCAGTAGGTATCAATCACCTTGAAAAAGCCAGGAAGAGTCACTAACCCAGGAAAAGTCCCTGCTCTGTATTCTTGTCTCTTTGCTATGTTACTCAGTTCCATTTGATCCTGATTTAATCAGTTTTACCTGAGCAATTAAAATCTTATTGGTGGACCAGTTCTGTCCCTCATGTGCGAGTTCCCATATTTCTCACCTTAGACCCACCTCAGGTCATGGTCTCGCTCTATAAAACCCCCAGAAAAGGTAGGATTCCTTGGCAAACCCACTTCAGGTCCCCTTCAGTCCCTCAATAAATATATTCTACTTTTAACCTCTGTTGTTCCTAAAATTAATTCCTTAGTTTTAGAGAACAAAAACTCATCCCAGATATCTTTCAGGTTGGGAATTTCATTCTCCTGTATCACTTAATACATGTTAGCCACCATTACCACCTTTGCTGTGCAGCCACGTGGTCCTGGTTTTCTGTATGGATTCCTGTGAGGACCTCCTCCCTCCTACTAAAAGGCCTGTACCCACTTTAGGGGTGGTGAACAAAGGGAGGATGGGCTGCAACCTCACTAAGCCAACCTAAAAGCTGGCCCCAAGCCATCTGGCCTAGGGCTCTCCCCCCCACCCATTCCATTTACTTAATAAGTAGCCAAGGGACTATCTCTGAGTGTCCAGGTAAACCCAGGCCCAGGGGCCACCCCCTGCAGGCTCCTCTCCTCCTCAGAGGAGGCACTCTCTGGCCAAGCAACAACTGCCCTTCCACTGTGGTCAGGGTTGGGGCAGTCCCCAAACCTAATGGCATGATTCCAAGAGAGGGTGAGTTGAGCTCAGGGGCACTGTCAGTCTCAGTGGGCTGAAAACTAAGCGCTAGCCAGAGTCACTGTTAGCACTCCAAACTCTGAGACATTTAAATGTTCTTAGCTTCCCCATTTGAGCCTTAAGAATCTTCTGGTGTGTTTTTATACAAAACATTAAACTAACAGGGGTGACCTTTTGCCGAAAGTATTTACCTTAGTGGTTTCCATTAGCAAGGGTTTTTTTTTTTTAATTTTATTTTCTAAAGAAGCAAAGGTTTATTTGGCTCACAGTGTGTACAAGTTTCAGTCCTTACTCAGCCTGATCCAAGGCAGGGTGACATGGCGGACAGGCATCACAGAGGAGAAACAGCTTATAGCGGGCAAAGGTAGCAACAACCTCATTAGTAAGCTTAATTCCTTGATTTTCCATATATATATATATATTTAGTACAGGGTCTCACTACACAGATTGAACTCATAGTGATCCTCTTGTTTTCAGCCTCCCAAGCCCTAGGATCACAGGTGCGCAGCTCCACGCCCAGTCTCAGGGCACGCTGGGGGCAGGGCCAGCACACACACCAGGAATCCACCATGGGTTCCTGCACCTGCCTAAGAAGGCGCTTTAGTCCGCTGAGCTACCTGGCCAGCCCTATGATTTTTCCATCTTTCACAATTAACTAATCCCTATTTTTTTCTTCCAGTTTCAATGAACCAAATTTATTTTTCCCCTGATCAAATTTTTCATATGAATTTAAAAAAAAAATTTTTAAAGTTGTTTCTTTAATTATAGGAATCCATCTGGACCTCATCAAGGTCTGGAGCTTATAAATTATAATCCCAGAGAAAATTTATTAGAATTCTGACAAGTAAATTCCAACCTGCCACTTCCAATGCAACCCACGGCAAGAATAAAGAGACAAAGACGTATCTGAGTTGTGGGAAGCCGAGGTCCTAAGTCCAGTCAGAACAAAGGCTGCCTGGAACAAAGACCAGAACCCAGGGCTGACACTGAGTTTTAATTCATGAAGTGGGGACTGGCTTGGGGTTGGCTGACTGTGAGGATGGTGGAAGTAAGGTGAATGCCGTCAGCTGGGCTAGGTAGGAGGCACAATGACCTCTGCAACATGCAGAGAGGTATGCAGAAAGAGTACAGGGTAACAGGTAGCCTCTAAGTTTGGAGGAATCTGCATAACGGTTTCAAGAAGTATCTAGCGTTGTGGGTCAGCTGCTTCTGCTCTGAAGTCTGGCTTTTCTTGCCCTGGGATGTCATGGCCTCTTTTTTGAGGCTAAATCCCAGATTATAGCACTTCACCTCTCTCTGGTTTAGCACTTGCTTAGTAGTAGAGCTATAGGCAAGACATCGCAGACCTGTCCCATTGCTTCAAAGGCACTGGATGCCTCAGCTAGAACTATTTGCATTTCTTAAAGCCAATTAAGGGGGTAGAGCATTATCCTAGCCAGCTCTGTACCTATCAGTACATTTGGAAGTAATGCAAAGGTCAATCACAATGGAGGCAAATTGTCTTCGCTCAGAGGGAGCCCTCCCAGTGGTCCTCCACACTTAAATCAATTTTTATCATATCAATGTTTCCAGTGTAGTCTCTGCCACTGTGAGTTTCATTGGTATTATTGGAAATATATCACATCCCACTTTCCTGAAGGCCTAGCTGGGAAAATTAAAGTCCAAATGGCAATTTTAAGATGTCCCCATTTGTGCTGGTATCTCAGCACAGTGCAGCTCTTCTTTGTTTTCCAGGGCTTTTGGGGTGATCGTTCTTGCATGGGAGATGGCTGGAGGGGGCGTTGGTTGTAAGAAACACCTCTTGTGTTCCCAGCACTCGGGAGGCTGAGACAAGATGATCACTGTGAGTGCTAGACCAGCCTGGGCTACACAATGAGCTCAAGGCCAGCCTGAACTGCATAGCAAAACCCTATCTCAAAAAAAGACAAAAAGAAACACCTCTTGTGGATCCAGCTTGATACAGATAAAAGATGGCCCTCCTATGAACAGACCCCGCTGAGGAATCAACGCGGCTTGTGGATGACAAGCAATGGCATTCCTTCTGTCTGCACAGCTGAGTGCTGCACAGGCCTTGTTCCTGCACACTGGACACCCTCTAGAGACAAGCCACCTGAGCTTCTTACCAGAGGCCTGTGGGGTGGCCCCCCTTCCAGACCACAAAATCCAGAACTGGGTGGTGAGCTCACATCCAGCGACTGTACATCTTACTTTTGGGGTAAATAGTTTGCTGAAAATAGCTTCTCTGTTAGGACTGCTACAGTCTAAGGTAGAGGCAGGCACACGGAGCGCTGCTCACTTCCCTGGCCTGGCGGTGTCCAGGGCCTGCCATTCTGACAGAGACTGGGCTGACTTTGGGCTCCTCACAGGAGCTCTGGAACACTGAGCATTTGGCCCAGGGCTCACCTGTCAAATAGCCCAGCCCCAGACAGTCCCCGTGGACACAACTGACAGGCATTTGCTTCTGGTGAAAAAGGGACATCACTAGATTACCCTGGAAAAACCAGACCATTGGTTTGGACTCCTGGCTCAGGTTAAACAGGGATCAGTGGGGCAAGAGTTGGGGTCACAACCAATCTCACTAGTGTCCTCATTCTCGGGGGGGGGGGGACCAGGCCATGCCAGGATGACCAAGGCTTAACCACAGTGCTGCATCAATATTCTGACTATAAACGGAGACAGTAATATATGATGGAAAGCAAGAGAAACATCCAACTGAGGTAACTGATGCAAACAGCTAGCACTGGGCCTGATGTGCAGCAGAGCTGAGGAAACAGAAGCCCCTTTACAACTCAAGCCCGGGAGGCAGAAGGGGCCATTCAGAGAATCTGAGGCCTAAGATCAGAGCCAAAGCTGGTGATATCTATAAGCCAGAGACGTTCAGGCTTTCTTCTATTCCAGCTTAATTCCTTCTGCGTGGCCTGCATCTTTACAATGCCTGGATGACAGGCAAGACACAGGTCACCAGGTCCCAATGGCACAGATGAAAGAAACAGGGGCCAGGATGAGGCCAGAGCCACACAACTTCCTAATTTTGCATCATCCTGTGTCTCCATATTTTGGGGAAAATAGGTGTGGGCTAGAGGCCTAAACCCATCTTGTACAACCCTGCCTTGTTTTAGACCCGCTTTCACTTCTACATCCATAAAGCTACGTGGCCCTGTGAAGGTGACAGGCCTGTGCGATACAACTGAGCCATGGGAGGTTGTAACTACAGTATCTGGCCTGCCCCCCTCCACCTGCTTATCCCCTGTCCCTCCACTGGGCTGTTTTCAGTGTAGGTCCTGAGTTTCTGTTTCACGTTCTTATTTCAGGCTCAGATCTGCCATCACTGGCCATTCTCAGCTCCAAGAGCTCCTTGCTAGCAGCGTCTTGATTCCTGAGTATGGCCACCCTACCACCTCCTAGTTGTCCTGCTGGGACAGATCTTAAGAGAGTCAAAGTGAAAGTTAAAGCCATTTATCTAGATATGATTTTGTTTCAAGATATCTGTCCTAAGCCAGGGATAGTGGTGCACACCTGTCATACCAGCACTGGGAGGCTGAGGCAAAAGGATTGAAAGTTTTAGCCTAACGTGAACAACTTAGTGATTTGGTGAGACCCTGTCTCAAAGTAAAAAATAAAGGGCTAATGGTGTAGTTCATTGCAAAGGCCTTGGATTCAATCCCCAGTGTTACAATAAATAAATAAATAGGCAAATAGGCAAATAAATAAAATATATGTTCCAAATTCCCAAAAACCCTGTAGCTAGCAGAGAAAAATAAATGCAACTTCTGTGCAAAGCAGAATGATGATCTCTTTCCAACTCATTTTAGCTCCAAGGACCTAAAAAGAAAGCCTGGGAATATTTGGCTTGAGGTATAACACTGGTGTTGAAGAGAAGTTGGTATGTATTTGTGCATTAATCCCCAAAATCTGATAGCCCAAGACTGAGACTTTAGCCCACTGTAAGGTCAGCCAGTCAGTATGCATGGATGTGTGGGGTGGCTGAAGGGGAGGTCAGTATATCTAGAATGGATCTATAGATTTGTGCTATACAACAATGAGGCAGAATAAATAATCCACAGTAATAAAAATAAGGAAAGGGTTGTTTGCACTGACTAATGGAAAGGTGTGTAAGGGAACTTGCTGGAATAATAAAATGTCTCACAGTTTGTTTAGAGTGGTGGTTACACTGGTGAAAGCTATCAAAACCAAACTGAAGAGTTAAGACCTATATGTACTTTACTAGATGAAAAAGTTAGTAAAAGCCGGGCGTGGTGGTGCATGCCTGTAATCCCAGCACTCAGGAGGCTGAGGCAGGAGGATTGTTGTGAGTTCGAGACCAGCCTGAGCTACAAAGTGAGCTTAAAGCCAGCCTGAACTGCATAGCGAGACCCTGTCTCAAAAAGACAAAAAAAAAAAAAAAAAAAAAAAAAGAAAAAGTTAGTAAAAAATGAAAGTAAGTGCCCTGTGTAGACCCATGAATTTGTGGGGCCCAGGATGTGAGCCTGCAGGTGTGTGTGCACCCGTATGTGTAGGTCTGTGGCTTAGGCACGGGGTCTACCCATGGGCCTCAGCACATAACATACACACATCCCAACGTTACCTTAGTTTTCATGGCCACTAGCTAATTCCTTTCTCATCCTTCCTCACTTCCCCAGCATTAATCACTCTGGTGACCAGAAGTGCAATCCAAAGCTTCTCAACCCCAGAAGCCCAGAAGCCACTTTTCTCCTTTTTTTTTTCTGGTAACAGTGATTGAACTCAGGACCCTGTGCTTGCCAGGCAAGCATTTATTCTACTGAGCTATCTCCCTGGCCTCTCCTTTCTAGTTTTTGCCTAGGAAGATTGAAGTCCCTGGGTGTGAACTGCCATCCCCTACCCTCCCTGTGTATTTTCTATGCATTCTTCCCAACTAATGCTTCTCCTTTCACCTTTTGGTGTCTCAAAGCTCCTCATAAAACTATAGGTGCTGGTACATGCATGTAATCGCAGCACTCCAGAGACTGACGCAGGAAGACTGCCAAGACCAACCTGGACTACACAGTGAGTTCAAGCCTAGACATAGTGAGGCCCTGTCTCAAAAAACCAGAGCTCCTCAGATTAGCATCTACCTTTGATTTCAAACATTCACATGTCTTGGCTTTTTTGGAGTAATTCATGAAACAAGAAAAAAGTCCTAATTCATTTGACCTGCAGACACCAAGGGTGATGCAGGACCCAGGCTGGAAATGTTCAAGGTAGGCTGGCAAGTAGCAAAGCACAACAGGTAAATGCATATGAAATTTATTGGATTACAGGACACCCATTTCCCGTAGAAGGCAGAAGAAAAGGCCAACTAAGCACCATCTATAAAGGACTTAGCCCAAGAGTGCCATCTTAAGAGACAATGAAGCCAGATGTGCTAGTGCATGCATGTAGTCCCAGCACTCATAATAAGACGTACCACCTCAGGTGGTAGAGGATTCGGGAAGCCAGGAGCCCAAGGATGCTGAAGGGCCAGAGAGATAGCTCAGTGGAATACACGCTTGCCTAGCAGGGGCCTGAGTTCAATCCCTGGTTCTGCCAAAAAAAAAAAAGCAAGACAGAGCTACAACCACCTAGATCGAGTACCCTGCAGCTAAGAAAGGACCACAGGAGCAGTGCGTGGGAGTCAGCTACAAGCCCATCGACTTCACATGGATGGACTAACACCAGATGACAAAGGTCCCCTTCCTGCACCACTTCTGCAGTCAGCCCCACTGCACCAACAGAGGGCGGTCAGAAGCCACACAGTCCACCCAGGGTGGGGTGGAAGATCCAAGAAGAGTGAAAAGAAGCTCTCTTCTCTTTAAATATAAGAACCTGCAGAAATGGGTGGGGGTTTTGTTTGGGTGGGGGTTGAACCCAGGGCCTTCACATGTGCTATATCCCCATCCGTTTTTAAAAATTGAGACAGAGACATTAAATTGCTTAGGTTGGATTCAAACTCATGATCCTCCTGCTTCTGGGTTGCAGGCATGTGCCACCACACTCAGCAATTTCTGTTTTTATTTTTTAACATGAGCAGCCCATTAGATTATTCCAGTAGGTGTGCCCTGGTAATTACATGCAATTCAAAGGCAAGCAAAGATTTAAAAAAAGAGGAGAGGAAGTTGTAACCCTGCTGTCTGGCTGCATTCTGCTAGACAGAGGGTTGCTCTGCTGTTTAGTGTCTGTTCTGCATGGAAAGCACTGAGGACGGTGCCTGCCAAGAGTCCATGCTTGGTACAAAAAATTACAACTTCATGTTTTATCTTGAGGTTTGCAGTGAGGCAGGTAGAGGCCGGGGAGATGGCTCAGTAGAATAAGCACTTCCCTCGCAAGCATAAGGGCCTGAGTTCTACCCTTGGTCCTGCCAAAAAAAAAGGCAGGATCTCAATGGGAAGGGTTTTCAACAGTAAAGTTGCCTGCTATGGCCTTGGAAGGTCCCTCCTCTGTGGAGACAATGACACAGCAGAGATGGAGAAGGGACAAAGCCAGACAAACCAGACTGAGAATGAGCATAAGGACCTGATTCTAGTTTCTTTCTCACAGCCTCAATTCTCCCCCTCTGCAGGAATGACTTCCATTCGGCCTGGGCCTCTCTCCAGTTTCAATCCCACTTTTCCTCTTGGGGTAACTCCCCATCTGTCCATCTGCCCACTAATATTTCCTTTTTATTTTTTGATACAGGTTCTGTCACATTGCCTAGGTTGGTCTCAAATTCCCAGGCTCAAGTAATCCTCCTGCCTCTGCCTCCCAAGTGCTGGGTTTAAAAGTGTGTGTCACCACACACAGCCTACCCATGGACTTTCTACACATACTCCCAATTCACCTCCATCCTAAAATCAAACTCTACTTTTCCTCCAGCCAGCCCTCTTTCCACACACACACACCCCAACCTCCCTCTTTCTGAATAAATTTCTCTTGGTCTGATTCTCCACATCCTTTTCATTCATTACTCAACCCTACATAAATACAAATTCTCATGTTCTACCCTTGCGACCTCTTCCCACCAACCCCTCTCTTCGCTTTTGTAGCCACTACTATCTTCAGATCTTTGTCATCTCAGAGGATAGTGTCCTAAACCATCATCCTATTTTTTACCTTTGGAATCCTTAGCACGCGAGAGCAGTCTAATTTCCCTAAAACACAGTCCTAGTGGCCTAAGAAATAACAGTCCTTGTTTCCTAAGAAATAACACAAACCTCTTAGATAATAGTGGCCAAGAACAATCTGTTTGTTTGTTTGTTTTACCTCATCAAAAACCACCGACCTCCCCCCTAAATTCACTGAGGCCTATTCCAGGACCAGTAATGTGTAAAGAGAATAAAGACAGAGAGAAGAAAGTCACAGTTCCTGACCCCACATTGATCTTAGTTCTGTTGGCAAGATAAAGGGTAAACTATTACCTGAAAACAGTGGTAAGATTGAGGACACTATTTCTTACATCCCCATGTCAAGGGAAATGACTTGTCCCCTGAACATGGGTCCACAAGGTATTCTAGATTTCCCTTTAGGCTCTTCTCTTTTCCTTCCCTTTGCCTGAAAACTTCCTACTGCTAAAAACCCATCTGACACTCTCCTTTTCAGGGAAAGGATCTAGCTCTCCTCTGGAGCTGAATGTTCCCACTGAATCCTGTTTTCTGGAAGGTCCTGTCATGCACCTCCTAAGTTCCCACAGTACTGCAGAAACTCTCCCATTGTGCCCCTATCAGTCTTGCAATTTACCTGCCCCTCCCACAAGATTCAGCTCCCTCTAGGCAGAATGTGTGCAGATCTTGTTCACAGGTGAATACCCAAGCCCAAGACTGAGCTAGCGCTTTCTGTTAGCTCACCAAATAAGCAGAGGAGAGTTGAGGAAGGAGTAAGCCATGGCGAACTCCCTTGTATTTATACGCTTTTTAGGGTTTATGCTATTATTTCCACTCCTGCTACCTCAGCCTGCCTTTTCCTAAGCAGACTGAGTTTAGCTAGGTTTTACTTACATTCTTCTATCAAAGCAGCAATATGTGGCACATCTACCTGTTCCACCTGACTAAACTTCTTTAAAGGAAACGATTCTGTTGACATCTAGATAATTGTGGGGGAACGGGGTACCCTTTTAATTAAAAAAAACTAAATTATTAAACCATATAAGCAGGAATCCTAACTCTACCTTTTGTAGACGCTGAACAAATTCACATAAACTCAGCCACAGTGTCTTTACTATAACTTCAAGGGCTGGGAAATACAGCACAGTGGCACTTGCCTAGTTTGTGTCCCAGTACAAAAAAAGAAAAAGAAAAAAAAAAAAACCTATAAATTCGAAATAGTAAGATTATGTCTGCAGAACAGCTAGGCGAGGGGCTAGAAGATGGGGTGAGTTATCATCTCTGTAGTTCCTTCCTTCCCATTCACTACAGGGTTCTGTGGTCCTGCACAGCTCCTTCAACAGCGCCAAATGCTCAGTCAGTAGTAGTGATCGCTAGCGACGGTAACAGTATCTTGTTAAGCTTCATGAACTGCAACGCAAGTAACTGCGAAATTCGAGGGAAGATGACCCTGGCGGGGGCCGGAAAACAACTACTATGAACCGCGCCCCAAGACTCGCAGCTCCCCCCATTCCCCAGCCCCTTTTTGTGGAGCTTCGAGGCCCCTCCCGCCCCGCTCCAGGGGCAAGAGGTGGGTTCGGCTGAGGTCGGGGGCTCGGGTCCAGGACCATTCCACCTGACCTGCTACGCGACCCAGCTGAGCTCGCTGTCAGAGCTTCTTCTGTCTGAAGCTCCGCCTGCCAAATGGCTCCAAGGTGCTTCCAGCCTATAGCCAGCCAGTCTTCCTCCACCTCTTAGACGCGGCCTACCACCCACCGAGACCACAACTTCCCAACCAGCCAACCTGCAGGCAATACCATCAAGCCAAACACCCGGTTGCCAGGGTATTCGCCACTTCCGCCCCACAGGCCGGAAGAGCCCTCGAGCTCGCTGACCCCGTAGTGGGCGGGGCAGGAAGCAGGGCTACTCTCGCGAGATCAGGCGGACCGGAGCCGGGCGGCCCTGCGCAGTGTGGAGGTCGTTGGAGTCACAGTCTGCCAGCTCCTGAGCCTGCGGCTCCGAACCCTTCCCGCTCCAGTCATGCTGTCAGCCTTCGCCCGGCCCGCCTGCGCCACTCTCCGCCGCAGCTTCGGCACCTCGGCCCAGGTAGGCTTCACGAAGGGCGGCATGGCGCGGAGATCCGGACCGCGTGCGTCTGGGGCTCGCGCGCATTTCCACCCCCTGGGTCAGCCTGGACTGCACGGCCGCCGGCGCTATCTGAAGGCAGTGGCGCAATAGGTCAACCCAGACAGCAGGCAGGCAGTGTGGAGAAAAAACCCTGGGAAAGGGGCCAAGTGGCCAAGAGGGTGCATTTAGCGGAGCCCTCTTAAATCACCCCAGAACACTGGGAAGGTCTGTGCGTGCCCTGCACCCCTCCGAGGTTGAGAGGCCAGGTTTTTCCGGAAGTGGCTTAGGTCTTCATACCGCTTTCCAGTGCGTTGTCATTACTGATCTCGCTCTTACAGCGTCCGTGAATCGTGCTTGAATAGAAGTTGTGTAATTTTAACTCGATGGTACAGGTAGACTGAACTACCATGGTTAGAGGATTAAAACTCAGAGCTCCGGGCCTCTTGTCAGTGGACCACCCTCTTAAGAGTTTGAATATTTTGTTAAGAACGTTTTTAAAGGGTCCGCCCTCCTGTGAGTAGTATGAGCCTTCTCTGACACGTTTTAACGGCGCAGGACTTGGCCAGGACCCGATAAGCCTAAGCTATTTTTAGCCATCTAGAAGAGTGGTTCTCAAACCCAGTGTATATTAGAACCACTGGAAACCTTCAGAGGCCCAGACTCCCTGCAAGAAAAGACGTGGACCTCTAGTTTCATCAGGTGCTGTGATACAGCAAAAGTTTGTGAACCCAGGAGATATTTGCATTAAATACCGTGTCCAAAGTGGGAATGATTAAAAGAAATTCCAGGTTTTTTTTTTTTAATTTAGGTTGTGTCTTTGCTTTTCCTGTACAATCAGTTTATTAGAAAAATAAAGATATAAATAAGTGTATCGAGTACTGTATATGTGCTTGCCAAACACTGTGCTGGGTGCTACAGGGTTTACCAGGATGAGTGAAAAGTGGCCCTTGGGATGGGCCAGAAATGAGGGAGATTGGTGAATATTGATGGGGAGAGGGGAAGATGGAGAGGAATGGTGGAATTTTTTGGTTTGCAATGCTGGGAATTGAACACAGGGCCTTGTATATGGTAGCCAAATGCTTTACCACTGTGCTACAACTGTAGCCCAGAAGGATAACATTTTGATACAGCCTTCCTGTATTCAATACTTACTGATGCTAGGCTCTGGAAATGCTATAGTAAACAAAACACAGAATTCCTGTTCTCCTGACATTTACCAGGTATTTCATTATTGCTTATTTCTCTTGTTATAAGGTATCAGTAATGAGCACAGAACAAAGAAAGGGAAAGAGTCAACAAGAGGTTTGCAGTTTTAGATCAGTTCGTTTATGTGGCAGCTGAGTAAAGCCCAGTAAGAAGCAAAGATCACATATAGTGTTCCAGGTAGGGGGACACCTGGAAAGTGAGGATACCGAGAGGCACCTGTAATTCTACAGAAGGCAGTGGCAGGAATGGTGTAGCAAACCTTGTAAAACTGGCATTTTCCCAGAAACAGGACAAGCATTTGAGCTTTTGAGCAAAGTGATCACTTGCTCATATTCGCATTTTAATAGGAGAAAGGTGAGTTAAGAGTTGTGATCTGGGTAACAGCTATGGAAATGGTAGAAAGTTACTGGATTCTAGATATTTATGGCCTGTGGAGGCATCAGGATTTGGTGATTTGATTAGTTGAAGAATAGGACAGAGTGCAGAGTCAGGGATGATACCAAGGCATAGGGCCTAGAGTTGGTATGTGCCAAGATGGGTGGAGGCTTCTGAAAGAGCAGTCTCGGCAGGGTAAAGATTCTGGGGCACAGTTTTAGATGGGTTAAGTTTAAAACATCAATTGGGTATCCAAGTGGAGATGTTGAAGAGGCAGCTGAATAAGTGAGAGAAGTAGACATGAGCGAGTGTTGCACTGACCTTCAGGCTTTGGGTTGTGTATCCCCAACAATTAGAATGTATGGAACAGACCGTGCTGGTAGATCTGCTTCCACATATATAGTAATAAATGCATAATAGAAACAAACCATAACAGACTTCCATTTTAAAGCAGCTGTGTAGATGGAGAATTAGTGTATATCCATTTTCAGAACAGTTGCTAAGCAGTGTGCTGTGGATAGCCATGCCTCAGCACAGTAAAGGTCAGCAAGTTTGGAAGACAGCTCACTTACAAAACTTCAGGAAGATTTTCCTTTTGTTTCAATACCCTGTGGAGATCTCACTGTGATGATCAATCCGATCGTGTTTTTGTAGCTGTAAACTAAATAGACTTGAACAAACAAGAACATCACCTCAAACCAGAGGAAGCAAGCAAGAGGAAGTTACTTCCCTCCCCCACCCCAGTTGTGCACAATTTGTGCACATGTGGGACTGATCTATTTCAGAACCCTTAAGAGAGCACCACGTCAATGTTATTTCATAGGGTTTAGTTCTCTGTTAGATAAAAATAAAAACACAATATTTGGTCTTTGTATCCTTTTTCCTTCTTGAGATTGTCTTAAGCTGCCCACTTTGGAACTGCTCTTCTGGTCAGCTTTGGAAGCCAGGCAAGGACGTGGCACAAGAGGAGCTTCTGTAGATTCTGTGCGAAGGAGTGAATGAAGGACACTTAGGATGTTAGGAGGGAGGACCCAGAGGTGGAGCCAGGTCCCACAGTCAAGGACAGAATGGCGATGGACAGGTGGAGCAGCTAGAGATAGTATTTGAGACACCACCACACTCATGTCCTGATTGGATAGCTCCATGTGGGGAAGGAAGTCTAATATCAGCTGAATAGACCACTTGGTAACAGGCAGGGGAAGAGGGTATAGAGGAGCAGTTGGTTGTGTGAACCAATGGAATGCCTAGGAGACCTGGAACTGTAGGATTGGAGTCTGGGAATTCCTAAAACATGAGACAAGGCCCAGCGTGGGTGCAAATGCCAGGCCTCAGGTCCTGGTTGGTTTAGCTAGTTAAGATTTCTGGGAAGCTAGGGGTCCACCTTTGAGGCACAACTTAAAAGCAGAAAAGCTAGCACTATCCCGGCTGTTTGAGACCAGGCTGGGCAATAACAGACACATCTCAAAAAAAGAAGATTTAGTCATAGTAGAGGATTTGCCCAGCATGTGTGAGACCCTAAGTTTGATCCCCATCGTCACATACAAAAACTTTAACTAGGGCTAGGGAGATAGCTCAGTGGCTTAAGCCCCTGCCTGACAAATGCAAGATCTTGTGTTCAATCCCAGTACCAGTAAATAAACAAACAAAAAAATCCCAGAAACTGTTTGCATTCAAATTTTCATTACTTTTAGATTTTAATTTCCTAAACAGAAAACACTGTTCATGGTTTTGATAGCCAAAGGATATTATTACCTAGCATTGGTATTGTAGAATTGATGGCCATCCCCCCATAGCTGCAGAGTCTGTAGTCACAGATTCATCCAACCTCAGATTGAAATTTCAAAAGGAAAAATACTATGTCTGTTCTGAACATGTACAAATTTGTTATCATTCCCTAAGCAGCACAATATAACAAGTGTTTTCCTAATGCTTACATTGTAATAGGTTTTGTAGGTCACTGAAAGATGTCCTAAAGTACACGGGGATATGCAAATATGACTGGAGATTTGGTTGTGGGGTGCACCCTAGAGCTGATCTCCTGCAGATACCCAGAGATGGCTCTGCTTTTCCTCCCCACTCCTCTTCTCACTCCATTTGACTCTCCTGCACACACACATTCCCCAAAACTGGCAGAAGACTTTATTCTTGCCATTCACATACCTGTTGCTAGGGTCTCAGTTTGTTTAGAGTTTTTAAAACTGCAGATTAAAGGTAAGGTTGTTATCATTCCAGCTGCCTGATGGATCACAGCAGATTAGGTTTTGGATTGGTTTCTTGGGGCAGTCCTCCTGCCTCAGCCTCCTGAGGGCTAAGATTACAGGCATGCGCCACCACACCAGCCACAGCAGCTCTTTTTGTATCTTTTCAGAAGAGCCTGAGAGCTATCATAACCTCTGTAGGCATAACTTCTCCGCATTTGAAACCAGGCCAATTCCAACAATTCTACCAGAATAAAAGTAGGAGAAATAGGACTGTGTGTGGCTTTGGCAGCACTTTAATACAAGAAGCAATTCTTTTAACGCTGATTCTGTCCTGAAAGTCATTTTTCTCTACCTCTTTTCAGAACAATGCTAAAGTAGCTGTGCTCGGGGCTTCTGGAGGAATTGGGCAGCCCCTGTCACTTCTACTGAAGAACAGCCCCTTGGTGAGCCGCCTGACGCTGTACGATATCGCGCACACCCCTGGCGTGGCTGCGGATCTGAGCCACATTGAGACCAGGGCCACTGTGAAAGGTACCAGGGAAGCCCACGCTAGGAACACCACTGTCTCCCCTGTGGATCCAAGTTTGAAAGCAAGATCTTAGATAAAGCTAGATGTTTAGACACTGGTGGGGGTTCCATATTTATTTTAGGATTAGATTTTAAACATAGTTTACATTTTGTACTTGTCTCTATGAAAACTTATAAACAGCAGTGTCTTAGAAAAACAAGGCAGTCCAGTTGTCCCAATTCTGACTTTTGATAATTTGAAAAGTAGTAAGAGGATGAGGAAGGGGAAATACCAGAAACCCTTTGGGGACAGTAGGAAGTGCTGTTCCCTAGTGTGCCACACGCTGCCTTTCTCCACCCCAGTGTTCTGCTGGCCGGTGACACCTTAGCAAGATCTGCCCTCCCTCCCAGGTAATCATTCGTGGGTGCATGTAGCTGCATACCCTGCATAATTGACCTTCACAACGATCGGTGTTTGTTCATGTCACCAAATCCATTTTTAAAATCACTTTAAAAGCTGTCTTGTAATTGTATCACTTATTTACTAGATCTATACTGTTGGCCGTTGGGCTGTTTATAAACTGACAAATATCTTTACATCTTGCTGTTTAGCCTACTAAAAGTGGAATGAGTGGTTGTAATATTTCAAAACTTTCACTATAAAGTACCAGCTGTTGTCCAGAAACTGGACACTGGTACAGTCCTGCCATTCCCAGGGAACAGCAGGTGACTGTAGCTGAGGTGACCATATTCAGTCTCGCACTGCTGTGCACAGCTGGGGGTTGACACACATGGTCATGTGCCTTCCACAGTGCCTCTGACTTCGCTTGCCATTTTCTGTGAGCTACATATGTGAGTTTCTCAGTGGTTTTACAATAAAGAAAAAGTTAAAATCAGCAGATTTCAGACATCATAGAGGATTTTCCCTGCAGTCTGCCAAAGTATACGTTTGTCCCCAGGTAATAGGAGTAAACAGAATTCATACAGACGCTTAGAGTCCCTGATGGTCAGCCCAGGGCTGATCTTCTCTTGTGGCTGTCACTTGTGTCCTCCGCTTGACACCCCCTCTAAGGAGTTCTATGGGAGTGACACTAAAGTGGGTACATAGCTATTCTAACAAGGCCCAGTGTGATGACAACTGAGTGGCTGGGTTTGGCTTTGTGAAAACAGGGCACATCCATTTTGAAGGAGGCTGTTCTTGCCACCCACTCACAGGCAGTCATTGTCAGGTCATGGTTGGGGCCCTCTACCTCTCGCTAAGGCCAAGGCAAGGCTGAGGGTGGGCCACAATTCCCAGGCTTTGCCCCTGAGAGATGGTGATCTCTCTGGATCAGAAAAAGCTTGGTGTCTCTTGTTGGTGTTTTTGCTAGGCTACCTTGGACCCGAGCAGCTGCCAGACTGCCTCAAAGGCTGTGATGTCGTGGTCATTCCAGCTGGAGTCCCCAGAAAACCAGGTATGTGAGCAAAGCCTTGCTTACCAGGCCTCTGTCCACATTGGCCGAGAAAGGGGCTCTCCGTTCAAAGTGACTTAATTCAGTCTGTCTGCTGCAGAAACCAGCAAGGGCTCCCCATTGCCAGGTTGTGCCCAGACTGATATTTAAAGCCAGCAGTGTCTGCAGTGTTCTCCCGAGCCCCAGTGTCTGGCTATTCCTTATTGCACCTAGAATGCTGTCCTGTACCAGCTCTGCCTTGGGATTCCCACTAATCCCTGTGAACCTTCTCAGCGTCCTCCCCACCCCCCATAGGGGCCTGTTCTCGCACTGGCCACCCTGCGTTGTTTTCCCTGCAGTCAGTTGTCTGGAAAGGGACCCCTGATTAATTTGCTGTGATACTGAGCGCCCAGCACTCAGCAGCTGTTTGGACATTCTCAGTGTTCTCCATGAACATCTTTGCTGGATCCTTTCAGGCATGACCCGGGATGACCTGTTCAATACGAACGCCACAATTGTGGCCACCCTGACTGCTGCCTGTGCCCAGCACTGTCCTGAAGCCATGATCTGCATCATCGCCAACCCGGTGAGTGCAGGTGGCCATGTGCTGCAAAGTGCAGCACCGTGCTTGGGGAAAAGAGGCCGATCCACGTGTGGGTGTGCGTGTCGGGCGCACGGATGAGAGCCTGGACACTTCTGCCAAGAGTGAATGTGGATCTTTGGTCTTTAGAACTGATTACCTCCCCTCTATCGTGTCCCCCCAGAAGAGCATTCATTCTCAGGGATCCTTTCAGCTGTGGTCACGACAGCTGTGGGCTCCTTTCTTTACCCTATTTTACTTTAGCTTTGCAGCTTCTGGGTTTCCATCGCTGCATCTCCTGATATTGACATTGTCTAGCACGCGCACAGCCCGCACCTGCCCAGCTGCGTGCTGGGCCACGTGAGAACAGTGCTGGTCTCTGGGCCTGAGCTGCAGGACCTCAGGCCGTGTTTAACAGCCATCCTCTGCTTCCTTACCTCCTGGTGCCTTGTGGTCCTGGTGTCAAGAAAGATCCTGAGTACAAGAAAGATCTGTGTGAAAACACAGTGACAATGACAGAGAGAAGAGGCTGCTGATAAGTGCCCAGAGCTTAGGCTTTAGCCTCAGACAAAACTCTTACCCTGTCCCGTCCTTGCCTTCATGGGGTGGATATAAAAGCTGATAGAAGCAGTTCTTTTTGGGAACTAGCAGGTACCTGTGCTACCGTTGCTGTTTTATTTCACTTTATTACCTTCTCTTCTGTACCAGTTACATGTTTAGTCATTTAGCCTTCACAGTACCATAATTACCTTTGCAGTAAGGTAGTGACCGTTTTCAGGGGCAAGAGATCTCAGGCAACTTACCCAGGGTACAACACAGGAAGTCAGAGCCTGGATTTGAGCCTAGTCTGACTGCTTTAGTTAAGACCCAGCCAAGGGGCCGAGGAGATAGTTCAGTAGAATAAGCGCTTGCCTGGCCAGCAAAAGGGCCTGAGTTCAATCCCCGGTTCCACCAAAAAAAAAAAAAAGACCCAGCCAAGTGGAAGGGGCCTCAGAGCCAGCATCATGTGTATAAGACAACAGCTGACAGGCACCGAGGGAGTAAGAGTCCCCTATAGTAAGGAAGATGTCCACGCAGTGTGCCCTGTCCTGTCTTGCAGGTGCTTCCGATAAATAGTTATCAGACAGGGCACTTTAATTTAGCACCTTCAGTCTGGTCAGTGGTCTGACAAAAAGACGTTTCCTTTCTGTTCCTTGCTCTGGTTTTAGAATGCAGGGTACATCATACCTATCCCTTGGATTTGCTAGGTTAACTCCACTATCCCGATCACAGCGGAAGTTTTCAAGAAGCACGGAGTGTACAACCCCAACAAGATCTTTGGTGTGACAACCCTGGACATTGTCAGAGCCAACACTTTTGTGGCAGAGCTGAAGGTAAGGAGTGTGTCAGTATTTGGGTCACTCTTTTTAACTTCTTCAGCCTCCCTACCCTTTTACTGGCACAGAAGGTAACAGGGCACTTAGACCTGGGAACGTAAACTTTAACCAGGCATGGTGGCACAGGCCTGTAATCCCAGCACTCTGGGACGCTGAGGCAGGGGGATCACAAGTCGGAGTCCAACCTGGGCAAGCTGATGTTTCAAATTTTTTTTGAAAAATGTTTAAAAGGGACCTAGGAATTTAAACTATGTTAGAGTTTGCCCCGTTGGGAGGAAAGCAACTCCTGTGTTGGGGAGGGGAATGAGGGGTGGTCTGTGGAGCAGGCCGTGATGTTCAGGTTGCCTATACACTGTCTAGTTCAGCTGCCTCTGCCTTTGACTTCTTTTCAGTTGCATCTTGGCTCAGACTTTCCTGGGTTTGTTGGTGGCTATGCTTGGATCATGCTCCTGTCTCCCCAATTCTCAGTGCCTCTCGAATGTGGGGCTATCATGTTTTACCTGCTAGTCATTAGACAAAAGATGACAAAATCAGCAACATGATAAACTCAGAAAAATTCCACAAACCCTAAGATAGCAGAACTGTTGTCCACAGACTCTAACTCTGGCCCCCTTTCCCCATCATCTGTCACAGCTCAGCTTTGAACCAGCCGGCTTGTCTGAGGTGGCTTTGCCTGGTGCCAGCGCCCAGCCTCAGGACCGTACCTTATGCAACATGCTTGTGAATCTTTTTTTTTGGTGGTACCAGGGATGGAACTCAGGACCTTGTGCTTGCCAAACAAGCACTTATTCCACTGAGCTATCTCCCTGGCCCCATGAATCATTTTTTTGTGGAGCAACAGGCCTACTTCCTATTGGACCAGAAAGCGTCGCTGTTGGGCCTCAGCCCATTTTGTTGTGACTTTGCAGATGAGGAAGCCTCAGGACTCCTCAGGGAGTCTTGACACAGCGTAGTAGTAGTAGGTGCACACAGCCCCTTAGGCTCATTCCTTCCTTCCTGTGCCCCTTCCTTCCAGCAGAACCCTACTATAATTCATACTGCAGCTCAAGTATAAGGCCCTATTCTAGGTCCATAGATGTGGCAGTGAAGGGCGAGAGACGCTCGAATTCAGGAGACAGTGGATTTAGGGCCAACAGGTGGTAGAACCCATAGGGATACTGAGCCTGAAAGTGGGCTGACAACAGGGTGGGACACCTGTGCCCTTCTGTAATCATGGCCTTGGGAGCTGCTCATCTCCGCATCACCACCACCGGATGTGTGCGCGTGCGCACGCACGCACGCACGCACACACACACACACCAGATTCTGTTTTGTCAGTTTGTAGAAATACCTAGCTCACAGACTCCTAGAAACATTGTACCCTTAGTTACCAAGAGAGTCAGCCTCCTGCGAGCCTAAGCATGGTAGTTTTTTGTTTGTTTTGGTTTTTTTGTGGAACCAGAGATTGAACTCAGGCCCTTGTGCTTGCCAGGGAAGTGCTTATTCCACTGAGTCATCTCCCTGGCCTCTGCCATGGCGTTCGGTTTTGTTCTTTCCTTCCCAATCGATTTGAGTTGCCAGACTTGTCACCCCTGCATTTCCAGGAACAGGTTTGATTTTTTTTTTTTCCCCTGAAATGAGGGAAAAGAAATGAGACTTGCTGTCTGTGACAGAGCGTGGAGACAGGAGCTTGGGCTCACCTGGAGGATGACATGTCTGGAAAAGAGCACAGCCAAGCCATGCTTCTGAGAGAATGTCAGGCCGGTGGGGGAGCTACCAGGGCACATCCAGCTCCTAGTGGAGGGGGAGCTGTAGGACCTCCCCAGGCAACAGTCGGCCCTCCACGCCTGCTCATGCCGTGTGCTATGGCTAGACAGTGTCTCTTCCCAATGCCTTGTTCCCTCTGGTTCTGTGGGCTTTCCTGGTATTGGTGCTTGAGGTAGACAGGTCATGATCTCTACTTGGGAACTGGCTGTCTGTTAATCAAGCGGCACACCTTGGTGAGCAGGGCCTGGATCCAGCCCGGGTCAGCGTTCCTGTCATTGGCGGCCACGCTGGGAAGACCATCATCCCCCTGATCTCTCAGGTATGTGCGTGCAACTGCAGGAAGCCCTGAGGTGACGAGCCCCTTCCCAAGTGGGATGTCCCTGCAGCTCAGGCTTTCCAGGCTGTGACCAGGGAGGCTGTCCAGTCAGAAGGGCGATCCAGTGCATAGTCAGACCCATGTGGGAAATGTCTCTGGGTTGGATTAGCTCAGAGTGGGAAAGGTGCTTTGTTTAATAAGAGTAAGGTGAGGCAAGGCTGCCCTTCTGAGAATCAGATTCATCACTTCAGCCTCAAAGCCCTGATTGAAAAAAATTTAAAATTTAAAAAAACACGGTTGAATACCTCTCATGGACTGGGGGGATAGTTCGGCAGCATAAGCTCCTGCCTGGCAAGCACAAGGTCCTGAGTTCAATCCCCACTACCACAAAAAAATAATAAATAAGCCATAGTGGAAGCCCTAAGAAGAATGGTACACTGAGGGGAGCATCAGGTTATTTGTTATGCTTTTGCAAAAATGCCCAACTTATAAGAAGTCATGAGGAAACATCTTACATGTCCAGATCAAACATTCTGCAAATTTAGTGATCAGTGTAAATCAGGAGAAGCTAAGGAATTTGTGATAAGCAAATGCAAGGTGGGCTACCAACCAGGAAAGGGTGCTCGGGGGCAGCAGGTGATTGGGCTAAGCTCTGGTTCAGCCGTGGTACCCTGACGTTCGGCTCCCGATGGGCATCTTTGTGCTCCGGTTGTGGAAGTGCCACATTGGAGGAAGCCTGTGCAAATCTGGGTTTTGTTTACAACTTTCCTCTGAAATTAGTCCAAAATGTAAAAAGTTCTTTAAAAATGAGGAGGGGGAATTGTCTTCTTTCCTCTGTAAAGAGGGGCGCCTCAGTTTCCTGGGAAGTACTACAGGGGAGAGAGCCCACCGTAAGGACAGGGGCACTGGGGGTGGCGGCTCTGGTACCTAGGGCCCAGAGCTGCTCTCATAACCATGGCTTGGCTTGCAGTGTACCCCCAAAGTGGACTTTCCCCAAGACCAGCTGGCAACACTCACGGGGAGGATCCAGGAGGCCGGCACAGAGGTGGTAAAGGCCAAGGCTGGAGCAGGTAGAGTTGAGTGGCAGAGTGGGGTGGGGCCCAACACCCAAGGCCCTGGCAGTGCGGAGAAGGACTGTGTCCCCGGGCAAAGAGCAGTGCTTTTCTCTGTTGCATTTGCCCTCACTTGATAAGAAGCCTAGCTAGAAGGTAGCAGCTCAGCCAGGTATGGTGACACAGACCTATACTCCCAGCACTTAGGAGGCTGAGGCAGGAGGATTGCCACAAGTTTGAGGCTAGCCTAGACTCCATGGTGAGTTCAAGGCCAGCCTGCACTATATAACAAGACTGTCTCAGAAAAAAAGAGCATCTCGGCTTGCTCTGGGGATGGGGTGACTCAAATCAACAAAGCCAATTAATTCCATGCTCTTCAAGAGAGTAAACGTTAGGGATACCAACCACACTTCATGGTGAGCTGGGCAGGCTGCAGATGTTCGGCCTCAGAGGAGCCCTCTGGGTTCTAGGTTCCAGGCTAACTGCTTTGCTCCCCAGGCTCTGCCACCCTGTCCATGGCATACGCCGGCGCCCGCTTTGTCTTCTCCCTCATGGACGCGATGAACGGGAAGGAGGGCGTTGTTGAGTGCTCCTTCGTTCAGTCAAAGGAGACAGAGTGTACCTACTTCTCCACACCCTTGCTGCTGGGGGTACGTAGCCTATGGGCGTGCAGGGGGAGGTTTCCCATTCCCTGGCTCTGAGTTGCAGACCTCTGCCAAGCTGCCTGCCACTGCCTGGGGTGGGAGTGGGTGCAGGCTTCTGAGGGTGGACACACCTCGGAATTAAGGTCTGGGAGATCTCTTGCGAAGGAACACATGTCTCCCTCACCATGCTTCTGACAGTGGCACCAAGTATGCTGAGGAGGTGCCTCGTCCAGCCCAGGGCATCCCTGCAGGCCACGGCTTCCTGCGCCAGCCCAGCATGGTCTCCTGTAGCTCATGCACATCCGTCTCACCTGGCTTCAGTGCCTTCAGAAGGGGCCTGCGGGTGTTGCCGGCCATGACTTGTGGTTCAGGCATTCCTGGTTCCTTGCTTGTCGCACAGGTTTTCCTCCTGGGCACGTGCTTCACTAGGATGCAGACAGTCATGCTGCTGGCTGTGCATGGCTGTTAGGGGCAGCTGTGGTCTGGTTCACTGTCACTGACTCTGTAGGGAGCTGGATCCACTGGGTCCCTTGAACCATTCTATGAGGTTTTCCTGTCAAGTTCAGCAGTACAGAAGTCAGGCAGGTGTGGGGTTGCCTCATCCCATAGATGCTCCACTGTTCAGAGATGCTGAGGCATGGCTGTGAGCCTGGGGGCTCCCAGGGTAGGTGACAGTGCTGACCAGCTAAATTCACTACCCAGGTGTGTGGGGTGGGACCCACAGAGGAGGAGTGCACAGGCCAGATAGCTTTGCTGTGGGCTGAATGTGAGGCATTACATAAACGGGACTCAGTGTGGGGAGGTGACACAATGACAAGAGCACGTGGGGGCAGGTTCTTGACTTCATTCACCTGCTTAGTTACATTTGATCCAGGTAATATCAAAGTCCTTGAGCAGCCTGGTGAGGAAGCTAGAACCCAGAAGCATGTGTTATCATATTAAGTGCTCCTAATTATGCTTGCTTCCTGTGCCAGGTTGTCCTTGGCCTGCTGGGAGGTAGAGGGAAGGCTTGTTAAGCAGACAAGGAAATGAATTGGAAGTGGAGAGATAACTTGCACAAAGTACAAAGGACAGAACCACGGTCCCACCTAGGACGGTCTAACTCCTCTCCCAGCCTGGCTCAAACCCACCATGTGGGGTCCGTGCAGCCCAGAGCCAGGGAACTCATGCCTAGAAGCTTCATTTTCTAATGTCACTGCCTCCCCTCTGTCCTCCAGAAAAAAGGTCTAGAGAAGAACCTGGGCATTGGCAAGATCTCGCCCTTCGAGGAGAAGATGATCTCTGAAGCTATTCCTGAGCTGAAGGCCTCCATCAAGAAAGGGGAGGACTTCGTCAAGAATATGAAGTGAGGTTCAGCCTGCGAACAGCTGGTTTCTTAATTTATTAAGGCATCATGTCACTGTAAAGCCATTTCAGAGACCTTTGTATTTTAATTTGCTTTAATAATGAGTATTGTATCAGCATTACCACCATCCTCCCTCTGGCTGGTCTGTTGGCAAAATAATAAAAGCAGACTGATTTTCTTTTTCAAGGTCCCTTCTATACATGTGTTTTCTTCCTTGTCAGAACTAACTTCAGAATGTCTGTCACTTCCTTCCACTATAAGTCAGAGCGAGGTGTTATTTAAATATTAGATAAAGGTATCAATAGCTTCAAGAAAGTCTAAACCACCTACTTCTGAAGTAGAATAAAATGCAGTCTGTCAGCCCCCGCTCTTCTCAGCCCTGCTGTTTGTACCCTTAATGTCCCCATGTGTGCCTGATAAGATCGACTTCCCGATCCCCTGGCATCCTCTCACCCCCATGGGGATGGGCAGAGAGCACCAGCAGCCAAGTCAAGCTTGAGAACAAGCTAGCTGTCCTAAGGAAAGGGGGTTTCAGACTTGGGTCAAGGTATGAAGGAAGGACTTCGGGGTTGAGGTATAGGGGATAAAAGGGACATTGGTTCACTTCAGTGCTGGGACAGTTTGCTCCCTGGAAGCTGTGGCCTTGGCAGCAGAAACAGCTCCAGTCCTGAGGTGGCATGGGGGTGAGGCAGGCAGTGGCCATGATGGATACCCATTCACCCAATAGTCAAAATAAAATTGTAATGTATTTGGTACAGGGTCTCATCTCACTACACAGCTCGGATCTGCAGTGATCCTCCTGTTTGCAGCTTCCTCAGCACTACAGGCATGTGCCAGCATACCCAGTCCCAGCCGGTTCAGTATGCCCGGGGGCAGGGCTGGCGAGGCCTGTGGTGTTGGGGATTGAGCACCAGTCTAAGCAAGAGCTTGGTCCACTGAGCTATCTGTGGGCCCCACACCCAATAGTCTTTCAGGGTCTTTGTAAAACTAAAATGGAGGGCTGGGGAGATGGCTCAGTAGAATAAGCACTTCCCTGGCAAGCACAAGGGCCTGAGTTCAATCCTCAGTTCCAGAAAAAAAAAAAAAAATAGAATGGACCTGGATTTTATCGTGAAACGTGACACTTGTTTCCTTACATCACTCATGCTCATTGTATAAAAACTAAAAAGCACCTGAAAAAGAAAAGTAATCCCTGGTAGTGGTTATTCCTGTTCATTTTACATAGTAGTTTGCAAGTTGACACCCTGCCTTGAAACATTTTTAGCCTGACCTGCTTTTATGACTATGCTATGCAAAGTTGAGCTTAGGCCATCTTATGTCTCAGGATTCTGCTGCTGACGAGGCTCGGGAGAGCGGTTGTGCTCCACGGGTCATGTGTGCAGGCCGCAGTCCCGAGGGGCTAGGCTGGAACCTCTGAGGTTATGCCAGTGCCAGCATTGCCATGACAGCTGGGGCCTTTAAAGGTGTATGGCTCAGAGTGCCCGGATATAAAAGCAGAAGCTGCCATTCCTCAGGCCTTCAGCTAGTCCAGCCTCATCTGAGCCCTGAGCTTTTGGTTAAAGCAAGTTGCAGGGAAGCCCAGGCGCCTTGTAAAAAGAGGCCACTCGAGGCTGTGAGCACCAGGAAGCCTGGCTTGGGCCGTTTTTGGAGATGAGCCACAAAACCTGACAATCTCACCAGAATATATTTTCCCAGTCTTGGATAATGCTTAGGGTGAGCATATATGATCTATGCTTTATTCCCCTGCTGGACAATCCATTAAGATTTCCAGTACTAGGGCCAGCCAAATAGCTCAGAAGATTAAAGGGCCTGCTTAGACAGACAGGGGTCGGAGGTTCAATCCCTGGCCTGCCATGCAGGCCCTGCCCCCAGTGCACCCTGAGCCAGCAATTGAGACTGGGCATGGTGGCGCGAGCCTGTAATCCCAGCACTTGGGAGGCTGTAAACATGAAAACCACTATGAGTCTGATTTGTGTAATGAAGCCCTGTAGACCCTTAACTAAAATACAAAAACAAAAATTGCAGTACTATAAAGAGCATGACTCCACATCACTGTCCTTTGAACTCTACCTGTGGCTTGACGCGAAGCTCTATACTAGCTCTGTTTGGGATACAGTTGCTTTTTTTTTTTTAATGTATTTGGTTGTTGCAGGGTCTCACTACATGGCTTGGACTCCAGCTTTTTTAGCCTCCCCAGTGCTGGGATTACAGGCATGCACCACAGGCAGGGCTGGTGCGGCATGTGGTTCTGGGAATAGAATCACGGCCCCTGCAGCTTGCCTAAACTTGCCTCAGCAGGCACTTTAGTCTACTAAGCTATCTCACCGACCCCTGCAGAGCCACCCCAACAGGCCATTCCAGGGCTCACTGCATAAGGCCCTCCCTTCCCCCTCAGAAGCTCAGATCTAGAGTCCGAAGGGCAAGCCCAGAACCTGAAGTACCTCAGATTCTTCTGGTTACTGAGAAAGAAGGCAAGCATAACCCACACTTTGGTGATTCCAGCTGCCCCAGAGCTCTTTGTATGAATCTGTGCCTGCATTTCAGGGCTTGTACACAAGTCATGTCAAGAAGCTCAGCCAAAGCCGGGCGTGGTGGCGCATGCCTGTAATCCCAGCACTCGGGAGGCTGAGGCAGGAGGATTGTTGTGAGTTTAAGACCAGCCTGAGCTACAAAGTGAGCTTAAGGCCAGCCTGAACTGCATAGGGAGACCCTGTCTCAAAAAAGACAAAAAAAAAAAAAAAAAAAAGAGGCTCAGCAAAAAAAAACTCCAACAGATTAAATACTTCAGGACTGCAGAGAAGACAGCTTCCTCTGAATGTCTTGGCAGAGCAAGAACCAGGGCAGACTGCTCCCATTAAGCTAGGTAAGAGGAGAAGATGGCACTGGGCCATTTGGGCTGGCCCTGAAGGATGGGTAGCATTTCAGCAGACAAGGAAGGCAGGATGGGGGCCAGGGAGATGGCTCAGTGGAATAAGCACTTCCCTGGCAAGTGCAAGGACCTGAGTTCAATCCCTGGTTCCGCCAAAAAAAAAAAGACAGGATGGGCTTAAACGATTGAACCTAAGTTGGATTACGTTGCTTACCTGCAGCCTGGGACGCACATTGAGGGCTTTGCCAGCCTGGCTGAAGGGATTGGCCCTCATCCTGCGGATAGAGCGAACAGGATGTCAAAGGTGCTGAGCAGCTTGGTGCCATAAGCCTAGGCTGAAGCTTCGAAAACGTCAACAAGGAAGGTCTCGTTTGCATGCAGGCTGTGAGTTGGGAGCCTGTGGTGAAGCTCAGACTGCATTTCAGCCGGCTCGGGTGACGGATGCCCGACCCTACACACCCCACCTGAAGGGGGAGTCTCATGGAGACAGGGACACTGGAGACAGCGCTCGGAGGGCTAACAATAGTATGCCAGAGAGCAGGAGGCGAGGATAATGAGGATCCGGAGAAACTCCTCAGCATCTCCCGCCCCATTTCCACCCCATGGAAGCCTGTCCCTGTGGGCACAGGGTAACCAACCCACTTCTGCTTTGAAGTTCCAATTAGCCCCTTCCCTGGCTGGCACTTGGACGGCTGTCCAGATCTTCTGGCCACCTTCTGCCTGTCTCCTGCCTCCCGCAGCAAAGAACAAAAGCCAGTGATTGAGTGTACAGTGCTAGTGACTAAGTGAGGTGGCCGAGTCCTTTGGCTGACAAAGCCAAGGACCAGTCTGGCGAGCAGAGGAAGGCAGAGGTGGAGCCAGGGGGGACAATTAGATGGCAAAAAAGCTGGTCCTGCAAAGAAGCTGCTGCCGAATCCTGGGCAGACACAGCCAAGCTGAGTACCAAATGCTCTGTGCAAAGGAAGAGGACACAGACAGCTTAACTCAGAAGGACCCTGACCTCTATTAAAAGGACCTGGTTCTGCAGCCAGATCTTCACTGCAATTCTCCACGTCACCTGCAGAGAGAGCTAGAGGCTGACACAGCTCTCAGCTCCCAGACCTGCTTGTGTCACGGGCTGGGTGAGATTAGCATTCCAAAGCCAAATCTGTTACTGATGCTGTCTGCTCTTGGCTAGTCCCGGCAGGAGGAAACAGCTGCCACCAGACAGAGGGAGCAGAGGTGGGAGCAAATCCAGGAGGGCTATGAAAACCAGCTTCATAGCCTGGCTGAGTGGGCTGGGAAGCAGACCTGGAGGCTCAAAGTCTGGGGAGACCCCACCACCATCAGGCCCTGCCATGCTGGCTTCTCTCGAGCCAGGTGAAATGATCACCACTGTCTTGCTTGGTGATAACTTAACCAGGCAGCCATGGTCTCCTCCAGTGCCCCAGGTAGACAGTAAGCACAGGCCCGGTGCTCCAGCAGCACTAATTAACACAAACCCAG
The DNA here is from genome assembly GCA_004027165.1 of Ctenomys sociabilis. Classification (NCBI taxonomy): domain Eukaryota; kingdom Metazoa; phylum Chordata; class Mammalia; order Rodentia; family Ctenomyidae; genus Ctenomys; species Ctenomys sociabilis. The sequence continues at coordinate 95,333 of PVKA01001548.1, forward strand.
GGTGGGAGGATGGTGCACCCTCAGCAGCTCCTCCTTCCTGGCGGTGGGCCCTGGGGACAGTGACTGCCAGAAGCTGGGCGTGTGTTCTCCTGGTGCTGGCTTCACTTCTCAGCTAACCCACTTTAAAAGCTTCAGAATCCTCCCCAGGCCTTCATCCTGGCCCCTTACGTTCAACTGCTCAGGGGCAAACCCCTGCGGGCAGCCAGAGTTGGCGGTCAGCAAGTGCCTTCTCCTTCTCATTTTCTCCCACCAAATCCAGTGAGGTCATCCTCAGACCAACAGGACGGAGGGGCATGTGACTCACCTGGGGGCTGGCTTGCACCAGGACAGCTGATCTGGGGATGAAATACAGTCATAGCCAACCAGGCTCATACCCACTCTGAGGTCCCTCCCTGAGGGTCCCTGACCACCACGCAGCAGCATGGGGTCTCTCAAGCCCACCAATCAGTGTCCACGTGTTTCTGGTGAGTATCTAAATTCCACCATGGACCAGAATCCCTCCTGCAGAAAAATCAGAGTTCATGCCAGGCATGGTGGTGTTGTAGACAGCTGAGTTAACTAGAAATATTATAGGCAGTCAAACAGGGTCAGGCTCTCAAAAGAGATAATACAGGAGACAAGATGTCTTGCAACTCTGGGAGGGACAGAGGCTCCTGCTGTGAACCGGACCTAAAGGCCAAACAAATGCTAAAAGAGTAGCACCTGGGATTGATATTCTAAATAGGTAGCGATCACCTGAAAAGACCCAAGTGAGTCACTAGCCCAACCCCCAATAGGAAGAGACCCTGTCCGTATTCAAGCCTGCTTACTACGTGACTCGCTTCCCCATTTGGTCCTGGGTCTAATCAACTTTACCTGAGCAATGGTGCTTGCCATCCTATTGGTTGACCATAGTGTTGTCCCACTCCACATCAACCTAAAGGAGACCCCTTCTTCTCTACCTTAGCCCCACATGGTTTCACACTATGAAAGTCCCTGAAAGAGACAGCTTCCCTGGGCCACCCGTTCGGGTCCCCCTTCTGTCCTCTCTGACAGAAGCTTTTCTTTTTTTTTTTTTTCTTTTTTCACATTAACATTTATACTTTATTATTTTTTTTAATTTTTGTTTTATTGAAGTACAAATATCAATGAGATAGTTTTAAGACACCTTGACAAGATGGATTTGATAAATTAATACATTGTAAACTGTTTTCATGTTTTGGTATCATAGAAGGTGCATACATGATACATTTTTACACCGAGAAGCTTTTCTTTCCAATAAAGTTTTATCCACAACCTCCGTTTGTTCCTCAAATTCATTCTTCGGTTTTAGAGAATACGAACTCATCCAGGTCAGGTCAGGTCAGGAGTTTCACTTCCCTGTATCAGGGGTACATGCCAGTAATTCCAGCACTCAGGCAGCTGAGGGAGGAGGATCTGTGAGCAGCCTGGGCTAGTCTGGATCTGTGAACATCAGACCGGTGAGCTCAAGGCCAGTCTGACCTGAGTAGTGAGACCCTGTCTCAGAAGCCAACCAAACAAGCAAAATAAACCAAAGTTCAGGAGCCAGAGAAAATTACAGACCCCAGAAAGACACCCCACAGAGTTACCTCACAGCATTCAGCCAGAGGGGGGTCCAAATGCCAAGCTTCGAAGGGGGTCCCCAGTATATTCACCCACCCCCAAATCTGCAGTAATTAAAGTACAGATCTGATACCAAAAGCTACTCCAAACCTTTATTTTTGGTGGAACCAAGGGTTGAACTCAGGCCCTTGGTAAATCTTTTAAATGAGAACACATGCTTATTTTCTGATCCTAGGTATGGGGGGGGGGCTCTCCAACACATAGTGATACTTGAGAAGGATTTTTTTTTGAATGGCTCAGGCTGCCTTAAGGGAGGGTCTGGTAAGGCATGTGCGCTCCGGTTCCCCTGCACCTGAGTGGATTTGCCCAAGCAGGCACTTAAATAAATAACTGAGCTAACCCAAAAGACCCCTGATATTTAAATATAAATGCATATCAAAGGGTCTTGAAAGAATAGATATCAGTTAGCATAACACAAACTTCTAGAATGTGAGAGGGAACTGCCTTGGGGCTGTGAGTTGGGTAGAGAGCCCTTAATTGTGTGTGTGTGTGTGTGTGTGTGTGTGTTTTACTGGGGATTGAAACCAGGACCTTCACACTGAGCAACATCCCCAGAACCTTGTGTTTTGAGACTAGGTTTCATCCAGGCATCAAGTTGCCAAAGCTGGGATTAAACTTGTGATCTTCTTGCCTCAGCCTTCCAGAATACTGGAATTACAGGCATACACAACCACATCTAGCTGAATGCTGTTAATGATAGGTTAAACAGTTCTCCTAAAAATGCATATGCTGAAGTCCTAAGCCCCAGCACCTCCAAAACAGGGCCATTGCAGACACCATTCATTAAGACGAAGTCATACAGATCTGGGAAGGATCCTAATCCAGTGTGACTGGAGTCCTTAGGAAAAAGGGGAATTTGGGAGCCAGGGAGATGGCTCAGTGGAATAAGTGCTTCCCTGGCAAGCCCAAGGGCCTGAGTTCAATCCTCGGTTCTGCCAAGAAAGAAAGAAAGGAATTTGGAAGGAACACGTGTGTGCGAAGATGAAGACGGGTGGGGTGTTGTTTTTGTGAGCCAAGAAATACCAAGGATCACTGGCAACCCCTGGAGCTGGGCAGAGACATGAGGCCAAGTCCCCAATGGCCTCCGAGGGACCCAGTCCAGCTGTCACTTGGATTTCAGACTTCTGACCTCTGGATCTGCAGGACGATACATTTTCTGTTGTTTGAGGCCATTGGCGTGTGGTGCCCTGTCACAGCAGCCACAGCAAATCAATATACATTACACAGTTGAATATTGCACAGTGAGAAGTTCCTTCTGATAAAGTCAGTGTTGCAGTGGGTGTTTTGTTGTTGTTGTTGTTTGTTTTATTTTGTTTTGTTTTTGGCGGAACTTGGGATTGAACTCAGGCTCTTACACTTGACAGGCAAGCGCTTATTCTATAGAGCTATCCCCCCAGCCCCTAGTGGGTGTTATTTATAAGTGAGTCTGTTTTCCACAAGTGTAGCAAAATCCCTAAGGCTGGGTAATATGTAAAGAAAGGAAGTTTGTTAGGTCACCGTTTTGGAGACTAATGATCCAAACAGCATGGCACTGCCTGCATCACATCATGGTGATGGCAGAAGCAGCAAAGAGAAGACGACGTCACAGGATGAGACAGGATGACAGCGTGAAAGGAGGCCAGCTTTTTACAGAAACTCTCCCCAGAGCAAACCAGAGTCCCCTGATAATAAATCCTTCCGATTCTAATCAGCTTTCTGTCATTCTGACCAAATACCTGAGAAAAACCATGTAAAGAAGGAAAAGTCTCTTTTGGCTCATGGTTTCAGAGGTCCCAGTCCATGGTTGGCTGGTTCCACAGTTTCTGGTAGAATCAAGCATCATGGGAGAAGGGTGTGGCAGAGGAAAGCTGCCCACTTCATGGGATCCAGGAAGCAGAGAGTGAGAATGAGCCAGAGAAGGAGGGACCAGGAACAGAAGAGTCCCCAGGCTCGTACCCCACGACCCACTTCCTTCCAACAGTCCCACCTCCTGAGCTCCTAAAAGCGCTTGACTAGCTCATCAGATTATGATCTCATCAGTGAATTAATTCCCTGACGAAGTCAGAGCCTCCTCATCCAATCACCTTCTGAAATCCCACCTCTGAACACAGAAGTGTTGGAGGGGCATTTTAAGGCAGCGCCTTCCAGTAGCCCAATTACCTCATACCTGGGCACAGATGTGGTTGGCCACACACTCCAGCACAGTCCCAGGATTTCAATACAGACCGTGTCACACAATAGAAGCCACCCAATCAAGTCCCATTTTATGGATGAGGGTGACTTCCCCACAAGTGGGAGGCTCACAGTGGCAGCAAGGCTTGGACCCTCGCTACTCATCTCCAGGCTCTGGCCTCTATGTACTTCTTGGGGTGTTCACCTCACACTCAGCCTTCTGATCTCTAAGGCCTCATGCATTTGTCACCTGTGTGGACACAGGGGCACTTGGGGCGTGATGGGTGGAGCCCTGGACGTGGAGCAACAGGACCCTGGATTCTAATCACCGTAGCTCTGCAGCTTGCCCTTTATGCCCAGGGCAGCCTCACCCTCTTGCCAAGCCTCAGTTGCTCACCTTTGAGATCACAAAGATCCCTGTGCCAGTTGGAAAGAGCTGGACACCACAGATCTTTTATAGTGTCTGTCACACCTTCTCCTGAGGTTACTTTTTACCAAAAACAGGACCATTGCTCCCTTGCAGCAACTAAAAAGTCCTACTGTAAACCAACCTCCAGAGATAGAACCGGTGTCTCCCTACCCAGGTGTTTGGCACTATCTTCCTCTCTCACACTTGGAAGACACCCAAGACAGAATAATGCCCACCAGGTCAGCCATGGTGGCACAGGCCTGTGATCCCAGCACACAGGGAGGCTGAGGCAAGAGCATTGCAAGTCTGAAGCTTTCCTGGATAACTTAGTAACACAGTGAGACTCTGTCTCAAAATAAAAAATTGAAAAGGACTGGGGATTCAGCTCAGCCCAAAACCCTGGGGTAGCCGGGCGTGGTGGTACATGCCTATAATCCTAGCACTCGGGAGGCTGAGGCAGGAGGATTATTGTGAGTTTGAGACCAGCCTGAGCTACAAAGTGAGCTTAAGGCCAGCCTGAACTGCATAGTGAGACCCTGTCACAAAAAAAGACAAAAAATAAAATAAAATAAAATTTAAAAAACCCTGGGGTAAATGCCCAGTACTACTAAAAAAAAAAATAAATAAAAATAAATAATAAATATTTATTATTTATGATAATTAGAGATTCGGATATGATGTCCATGTCCTAATTGCTGAATGCTGTGAACATATGATTATCTGAGCGGGTCCAGGGCAATCACAAGGGTCATCATGAGCAGGGAAGAGATGATGGCAGGAAAGATTCAAAGATGGTGGCAAGGAGATTTAAAAATGGGGACAGGAAGGGGCCACAGCCTAGGAATGCAGGCAGCTCTAGCAACTGGAAAAATAGGGGAACCGATCCTCCCTTCAGGAGCCTCCAGGAGGAACCAGCTCTGTTGACACCTCGATTTCAGAAATTAAGATTGCTAGAACTGTTAGATAATACATGCATGTTTTTTGAGCCACTGAGTACAGACATTTGTTACTGCAGCCACTAGGAGATGAATACACCCCTCCCAGGTGTTTTGCAGGTTGTGCCCCCTTATCCTCATCCCCACCCTCTAAAGTGGGTGCATGTTTCATTCTCCTGCCCAGAGGCCTGACACTCACAGAGGCAGTGGGCATCAGAGATGGTCCCATTTTAATAAGAAGTGCCCCCCAGTGACTTGTGTATTAAAGTCTTGATCCTTGGCGCAGAGATATCCAGAGGTGGGGCATGGAGAGGTGGTTGGGTCAGGAGGGCAGTGGGCTCCTTAGCCGATTAGCCCACTGATGAGTGCATAGCCCCCTGGGCTGTTGTGAGGTGAGGCCCAGATGGAGGTAGCAGGAGTGCACCTTTGAATGATACATCTCGCTCCCAATGCCCCTTCCTATCTTGGGCTCTTTCCCTCTCACACTACTGCCTGAGTGCCCTGAGGAAAGTGGCTTTCCTGCACCGTGCCATTTTTGCAGTGGATCCATCAGGCCATGGACTGGGACCTCTGAAACCATGAGCCAAAGTAAACCTGTCCCCTGTCCTCCCTTAAGCTGCGGGTGCCAGGTATTGTGTCCTAGCCATGGAAGGGACGACATGGTGTAAGTTGTCCAAGGTCACACAGCAAGTGAAAGGAGCTGAGATTTGAACCCATGAAGTCTGCCTTCAGTGCTTTCTCCCTTCAACAATAAACCCTGCAGGGCTGGGAGCTCAAGGTCACCTCTGAGGCATCCTGGTGGTCCCCAAGAGCTCTCTCCATTTCTATATCGTCCCTGTATTTTGAAAGTGGCCCCTGGAGTCCTTGGAGTCATGGCTTTGCCAGCATTGGTGCCTTTTGTGCTTGTAGATCCCCGGGTTGGGGGGATGGAAGGTCCTACCTGCTGGGGGAGGATCTTGATGGCACTCTCTGTGGGCTAGAGGTCCGAAAGGAGGTACCAGCCATTTACGGAGGCGCTCATGTGCCCTCAGGAAGCCAGAGCCCTGCCCATGGGTTCTCAGGGACCTTACCAAGCCGCCCCACCCACCTCCCACCCATATGTGTGAGTGTCTGTCCCTGACTGTCTGTAGGTGTTGGGGACAGGCTGTCAGATCATCCCGAAGCCCAAGCTCACGATCCTCCCGTGCCCCGGAAGCCGGGTCCTAACACCTAGACACCCTAACGCTATGCAGAACCAGGACCACAACTCAATTCTTTGTGTCTTTGCCACTGTATAGAGTACAGGGAGGGCTTATTGTCAACCAATGGGCTTTGCAAGAGAGAGGAAGGAGAACACACCCTCAAGCATGAGGGCGGGCAGTGCCAAGGGGCGGCAGTGCTGGGGGAGGCCCCGGGTCGCGTGGGTCTTCCAAGAAACACCCTCTGCTTCCTCCGAGGTCTTTGGTCCTAGATGAGGCAAGTGGGCTCCATCAGCCCCCAGGTCTCTCTTTACTGCCCACCTGGACGTTCCTATTTAGTTCTGAGACCTCGAGCCTCTCCCCCATGGGCCTCACTCAGGGGAGTTCCCAGCATCTGGGGCTAAAATTTGAAACTACAGTCTTGTGTGACTTTTATCTCTAGTTAATGATGAAGACAGCAAAGGAAAGGAAGGGTCATGCTTTCTTTGCTTTTCAAGCAGCCCCGAGCTGCCCGTCTCATTAGCTGCCAGGCCTGCTGATGTCTAACTTTCCGCCTAACACTCCTGTCTCAGCCTCTCAGAGTAATGAGGTGGTAGGCGTGCGCTACCAGGCCACCTCTCTCCCATTTTAGAGCCACAGCGCACTGTCCCCACCTGCTATTCCTGGCCCAGAGCCCACAGGGCCTAGTGAGCCTCCAGGCCCAGACCCAGTGAGGTCCACTCTGCTCAGAGCCAGGACAAGGCCCGATGCTTTATTCTCTGGCTCTCCCCACCTTTCCAGGAGCCCCTCGCTGGCCTCTTCCCTCTTAAGCAAGGCCACCCCAGCCAGGTTCCCCTGTGCCCCTGACCCCAGCCCTATCACGTTCTGCAGCCCCTTCCTCTCTAAGCGACCAGCCTCACTGCAAACCCACCTCTCTGCCTAAAAATAGTTCTTTGGCCCTGCACCCTCCCTCTCAGGCTCATGCTCATTATAATATTCTCCCAGCCGGCTGGGCACTGTGGCCAGGCAGGCCCAAGCAGGCTCAGGCTGGTAACTAGGTTAACTCAGTTCCAGCTGGGAGGCTGCAGGGCCAGGCAGGTAGAAGGACCAGAAGTGCTCCTTCCACAGGTAGGCGGGGACCCTGTGTGTGTGTGTGTGTGTGTGTGTGTGTGTGTGTGTGGCATTTATGTGTGCATGTTCATAGGTATGATACTTGTGTATTTGCTGTGTGCACAGGTAGACCACACATGTCACACACAGGCCTTGACTACCCTAGTCCACGGTCACCAGTGTACCCAGGGCTGTGTGGGGCTTGAGACAAAGATCTGGCTCAGGAGAGAAAGGGGCAGGTGGGACCCTCCTGACTCCCTGCTGCTGCCTCCTGTTTAGAGCACATTCTAGAGGTGGCCATGCAGAAAGCATGTGTCCCTGCCCAGAACTTTCCACCTCCCAGCATCCCAGGAGGGCTCCGAGGAAGGTGGTTCACCCAGAGGAGGGAATATGACTTCAGAATCAAAATGGAGTCACTTGTGTCAACACTAACAAAAGACAAAGCTGAGAGGTTAGGGAGAAAGAGCTCCATGGTAGCAACCACAAGCTTGCACAGAGACCACCACAACCTGAAACAAAAGTTCCGTAAGGACATCTGCCTAGCAACCATCTGCTCAACCTCAGACTGGTGACACTCTTGTCATTAATCATGGGGGCCTCAGACTTTTTTTTTTTTTTTTTTTTGTCTTTTTGAGACAGGGTCTCACTGTGCAGTTCAGGCTGGCCTTAAGCTCACTTTGTAGCTCAGGCTGGTCTCGAACTTACAACAATCCTCCTGCCTCAGCCTCCCGAGTGCTGGGATTACAGGCATGCGCCACCACGCCCGGGCCTCAGACTTTTGTATCAAAATATCCCATGAAATCCTCCCATTTTTGCCTTTGAAATTTTCCCCTCGCCTCAGCCTCTTTGAATAGGTCCCTGCTTCACTCTGATTCTTGTGCTCCCATTGCAACGCTCCGCTATTCCTCAATAGCATTTTTTAAAAGCAGCACTAGAGACTGAACCCAAAGTCTTCGCACTGCGCCACGTTCCCAGCCTTTTTTACTTTATGTTTATCCGAGACGGTGTCTCTCTGAATTGCCCAGACTGGACTCCAACTTGCGATCCTCCTGCCTCAGGCTCCCAGACTCCTGGGATCGTAGGCATGTGCCCCCATATCCAGCTAATGGTGTGTTCCAGAGAGAATCTCAGTTTTAGTTCTTAGACTGACGCTCCTATTACACAAGGGAAAGGGGACAGGAGCAACCTCCGCCAGCCCCGATCCCAGCCCTTATTGCATGGTACTCTTAGGAGCCTGCTGGGCCCGCTGGGAGCTAGGGACAATTAGCAAACTGAAGCTCAGAGTCAGAAGAGACCTGGCCCGCAGCCCCCTCCCAGGCATGTTAGTAGCTCAGCGGTGGAGCAGAAGGGACTGTTGCAGCAGGCATGGAGAGCGGGCCACTGACTCCGTGCTGCAGAGTTCTGGCCTCGGAGCAGCAAGGCGCCAGGCCAGGTTCCCTCACTGCATGACAACAGGACTCAGCCTCATCTCTTCAACAATGTCCCAGGCCAGCACATAGAACCACCCACATCCCAGATGGTGCTGCTTAGGACAAGGCTCAGCCCGGTGTACTGATGCACAGCTATATCTCGCAGCACCCCGGGAGGCTGAGGCAGGAGGATCACAAGTTTAAGCCCAATCTGGGCAATTTATTTTTTTTAAACTTATTTATTTATTTATTTATTTTGTCTTTTTGAGACAGGGTCTCACTATGCAGTTCAGGCTGGCCTTAAGCTCACTTTGTAGCTCAGGCTGGTCTTGAACTCACAACAATCCTCCTGCCTCAGCCTCCCGAGTGCTGGGATTACAGGCATGCACCACCATGCCTGGCCCAATCTAGGCAATTTAGCAAGACACTGTCTCAAATTTCTTTTATTAAAAAAAAAAAAAAAAATTAAAGGGCTGAAGATGTAGCTCAGTGAAATGTCCTGGTTTCAATCACAAAAGAAGGAGGAGGAGGAAGAAAGAAGAAATAAGCAGAAGAGGAAGAACAGGAGGAAGAAAATAGCAAGGCTCAGAGCAAACATGAGCGGCTGCCAAGAGCTAGAGAGAGCTAGAGGCCATAGCCACACAGAAGGCACCGGTGAGGCAAAAGTGAGGAGACAGAACGTGAGTGATCGAAGCAGTGTTATAAATGGCACCACGCTGCACTGTGATGTGACTCCACGCTTCCCAGCACGTGGGAGCCTTCCAGAGGGAAGTTTCGCAGGCCTGGGGCAATCCAGGGCATCCTGAAAAGTGCGCTCTCTGAGGCCCAACAGGAGGCCCCCTCCCTGGGGTTGAACCCAAAGCTTTCATGCTGAGCTACATCCCCAGCCCTTTCTTATGTTTAAATTTTGAGAGATAGTCTAGATAAACGGCTAAGTTGTCTGGGCTGGTTTAAATTTTGATCCTCCTGCCTTAGCCTTCCAAAGTACCTGGATGTAAACATGTACCACCACGGCCAGCCAGATCCCAGACTCTTTCCCCTTATTCTCTTACTGAGGACACTGAGCAGATTATTTTAACCTCTCCGATTAGGACCCGGCTCTGTGCCACTGAAATGGAGAGGATAATTCCCATTCCAGGGATGCCAAAAAGATTAAACATGCAAAGCACGCAATCCCAGGGGATGCTCAGTACATGGAGACTCTTCCATTACTTTGCTCACTTGGGCCCAGGGTCTTCAGTGCGGAGAGGAAGGCATGGCCGGGAAGGGGAGGGACATGATGGTCCAGGAGGGAAGCAGAAGAGGAAGGGCTCACTGAGGGTCGGGAAGAAACTGCTGCCCGCCTCCAGGGCTAGCTCGCAGGGCCTTTGTCTTCTGAGCTGGCCTCTGACTCCAAGAGTGAACTGAGCTCAGCCCGTAGAAAAGTCATTAGGGCAGGGCTGGCTGGGACAAAGAGAGGCTTTGGGTCCTGTGGAACTCATCGCACCACACTGCTGGCACTCACGCATGCGCACACGCAGCCCCAGCGCTCCCTGTACCACGTTCGCAGCCTGTGCCAAGAGCCTTCTCCTTGGAATGTAGCAGCCTGAGCAGGGAGCAGGCCCAGGGCACCGTCCGGGGATCCCGAGCTCCCAGGGGCTATGCTGTCACCCGCACCCAATGGTCCCTCACAGCTCCCTGCAAGGTTTACTAACAGGGAAGGTGGGCTTCCTGTAGCTCAGGGAAGGCCACTGCACTTAAGGGAGGACTGTTAGAGAGGACGGGCAGGTTAGGCCTCCATCAGGGAACCTCAGTCAGTCTGCTCCTATCTCTGGGTATCCAGGGCTTGGGTCAGTGTGAGAGTGGCAGGCCATGCCAGCCCTGTCTCTCCCAGGATCTAGGTCGTGCATGGATGTTCACACATGGGTGCCTGTGTCTATGTAGGAGTGCATGTTTGCATGTCGTATATCTTTTTTTTTTTTTTTTTTTTTTTTTTTTTGCGGAACCAAGGGTTGAACTCAGGCCCACGTGCTTGCCAGGGAAGCGATTATTCCACTGGGCCATCCCCCCGACCCCATGTATTGTATATTGAGGTGCCACACAGATCGTGTGGCTCAGGTTTGGTCATGCACAAAAACAGAGGGTGTAGATGCTAGTGGATGTGCACGTGGATGGAACACTTTGTGGGGTACGGAGGGTCACAGAGGGCATGGGTGTGGGACTGTGTGCACATGGGGTTGAGATGAGACATGTGTCACACGTGTGCAAGTCAGACATGTGTGTGTGTGTGTGTGTGTGTGTGTGTGTGTGTGCCGAGTGTGGATGTGTGCAGTGGATTCAGGTGATGAATCTGTTCTGCTGGCAGACAGTGCTGGAGAGGAAACTGGGTCATCTCCTAGGCAGGCTCAGCTGCCATCTCTGCTGTCTCCAATCCCTGCCTGCCCTGTCCTCGGTGGAAACATGAGGCCCTAGGTGTGTGCTCCACCACGCTAAGGGTAGGTCCTCACAGGTGAGGAGCTCCAGGCCAGGGACCTGGCACAGGAGGTGCCCAGCATGGGAGGCAGACCTGTAGGCAGGACCTGAGGGGCCTGCCAAGGATGGACAGAGCTGGCCTGCTCCCCAGCCACAGGGGCCACCTTCTCCCTCTGCCCTACAGTCCCTTTTGTCCCTACACTGTCTTCTTACACCTTCCTCCACTCTAAACTTCCCTGTTCAGGATATTTTAAAACATAACCCATAACCAACTCATTAATTTTGGTGGCACTAAGAACTGAACTCAGAGCCTTCACACCGTTACTGCACCAGACCTTTTTTAATTGTTTATGTTTGAGATCGAATCTTGCTAAGTCACTAGTTATCCAGGCTGGACTCAAATTTGTGATCCTCCTGCCTCAGCCTCTCAGAGTGCTGGGAGTAAAGATGCACAGGGCCATGCCTGACTATCTTTGAAATTTTTTATTGAGAAACAATTATACACTCAAAAAGTGTGGCAATCTCACTTTCATGGCTGAATGAGTTGTCACTAGCAAGCACACCCCTTGCCTGGCATCCACACCAAGAGACAGAGCATATCTGCCACCCTGCTCCCTTCCTGTCACCGCCCCCAAGGACAGCCCCTATCCTGACTCCCTGCACCACCGTGGATGAGAGGCTCCATAGTCACTTGCACTCTAGCTCCAGAGTCCCTGCCCCAGGCCAGGAGCAGCAGCTTTAACTCTCCACAAGCCCTGAGAGGGAAGAAGGACAAAGCTGGCAGGCAAAGGACAAAGGTCACAGATGCCTGCCAGGGTCACCACAGCTCCCTCCTCATGGTTTCTGGCTAGGTTCTCTTGCTCAGGGCTGTAGAGGACCCTCCGCTCAGACACAACTTGATGAGAAATAACTGACTCTACGTGTGTGTGTGCGTGTGTGTGTGTGTGTGTGTGCGTGTGTGTGCATGTACATGCTTGTGCACATGCATGCATGTGTTGGTGCAAAGTTAGCTGCTACAACAAACGACCCCTAGAATTTCAGGGGCTAATTCCAATATTTTTTTCAGTACTGGGGATCAAACCCAGGGACACTACCACTGAGCTACATCCCTTTTTATCTTTTTATTTTGAAACAAGGTCTCTTGCTAAGTTTCCTCAGCTGCGCTCAAATTTGTGATCTTCCAGCCTCAACCTCCCGAAGGCTAGGATTACAGATTTGCCATCACACCTGGCTCTCACTTATTATTTCTAATTTCGAACAGTCCCAGTGGGCAGGCAGCTCACCTAGGCATGATTCAGGGACCAGCCTATGACCACGTGGTCCCCGAGAAAAGAAGCACAGGGGACTCACGTGCCTGTTAAGTGGCCTTTCCAGGAGAAGGTCACCTCTACTTCTGGTGCACGGTGAGATTTTGTCACATGGTCCTATCTTTGTATGACAAGGAGCACTGGGAGATGTAGGCCCAGGATGTTCTAGTGACCTTGACAACGCCACACTCCGGACCTTAAGGGGAGGAAGGACACTGTCCCTTTGTTCTGGCAGGTGGAGCTCACTGACTGCCTTGTTCACTTATTCACGAGAGTGAATTCTCATTCATTCATTTGCAAATTCATTGGAGAATTTATTCAACTCAATGTCCAGGGCAATTCTGGATGGGTGGCTACAGGCACCTTCTGGGACACTGCCCCTCAGGACTCTCGTCTCTAAGAAGGGACAACAGTCCCCACCTTAGGGGCTGTGAGGATCAGAGGTAGTGAGAACCAGGCACTGCTGCTGGGACATGGCACCCCTCATCGATGACCCCGCATCAGCTGGGGACTTGATTCCAAGAGTGATCTCAGGCCCTAGGTGGGGCTGAACTCCTGGGAGAGGGAGGTTCCTTTGGGGTGGGGAGGGAGCCTCCCATCAAGCTCTAAGGCAGAAGTGGGCAGAGCCCACAGCCTCTGCACAGAGCCCCCTGTCCTGCTATCTGAACCCCAGACCCTCCATTCCCTGGTCCTGGGAATCCAAAGCTTACAGGTCGCTCATGAAAGCAGTGCTTAACCCAGGACACAGTGCTTCTAATGGGATAACAGGAACTGGGCGGTGGGGGCAAGCAGGGGAGCCGTGCCTCTGCTCATTTCTTATTAAAGATCTGCTTCAAGGTCAGCCCTGCCCGCCGGCCACAAGGGACTCCTCAATTTCCCAGGCTGTGCAGAGAGCCTTGTGCTGGGAGGAGGGGCGGGAACCAAGGGGAAGAGGCCAGGTGGCTGAGCACAGAGAGGCTCAAAGAAGGACCAGTGTGGTCCTCATGGTCCCCAGACAATCTGGGCTGAGGAAGGCTCTGGGCATTGTTGGGGGAACAAAGAGACCTCCAGAGGGTGAAGGGGGATGGGACCAGATCCAGGCAGGGAGGACTCAGGGTCCAATTTGTCACACTCCAGATAGCAGATACCAGCTTACCACTAGCCCTGAGTCCACGTCCACATCACCAACCCATCCAGGTGCTGCCCAGACAGGACTAGTGATTAGGAAAACAGCCCTTTCTCAGCAGCTCCTCACAGCCACAGAAATGGGTGCTATCAGCCCCATTTGACAGATGAGGAAACTGAGGCTCAGTGGAGGTTAAATGACTAGCCCAAGTCCACACAGCTAATAAGCAGAAATCTGGACTTGGGGTTAGGGTTTAACTCCAAGCCCTACTGCCCTGACATATCCTTCCCACCCTCTGGACCCAGCCCTGGACTCTCCCTACAGGAGGCCCTCTGGGATTACTCACGGAGGACATCTTTTTTTTTTTTTTTTTTTTTTTAGGGAAGGGTCTACAGGGTATTCAGGGTCTCATTACTAGACTGGACTCATAGTGATCCCCCCATTTGCAGCCTCCCAAGAGGTAGGATTATAGGCATGTGCCTCCGTGCCCAGTGTCACAGAAGATTTTTCCTTTTTTTTTTTTTGGTATTGAGGATTGAACTCAGGACCCTGTGCTTGCCAGGCAGGCACTTATTCTACTGAGCTATCTACCCAACCCTTCTGAAGGACACTTTAAAGTCTTACCCCATCTCCAACCCTCTTGCATGGAGAAAAATGGCTATACCTTCAGAAATCTATAGCCAGCCCTTATTTTTTTGTCCCTGGGAATTGAACCCAGGCCCTGTGCACTGAGCTACATATCCAGCCCTTTTTATGTCTTATTTTGATACAAGGTCTAGCTATATCAACCAGCCTGACCTCAAACTTGTGATCCTCCTGCCTCAGCTTCCCAAGTGTCATGATTACAGCTGTGTCACCATCGCATCCAGTTGGAGAGCAAGTCCTGGTGGCCTCAGACCACCAGCTCTTGCCTATGTGCCCTGGGTAGCTTTGCACAAAGTCCACTGGAGTTGAGGTTCAAAGGCTTATCTTTAATCTTCCAGGTCTTTTTCTCCAGCGGACTTAGGATCAAGCAATAACCAAATGCCCGCTGTGTGCCCCACACGGGGTCTTCGGCAAAGCACACTGGCAGCTCAGGCCTGAGCCTGCCATCCTTCTGCGCCCTACCCCCGTGTCACGAGCGTGTCAGTGTGTGTCTGCGGGAAGGGAAAGAAAGGTCTGGGACGGCGCGTGGTTGCGGGGAGTCTGACAGCATGCGTGCCCTGTGATGGGGCAGCTGGCTCTCAGGGCTCCGCCGGGAAGGGAAGGGCTGGGATTGAAAGCAGATTGTCAGGGAAGCACGTGCAGGGGTAGCCTGACTTCCCAAAGTGAAGCTCAGAAGGTACAATGGGCTACATAATTTATGCCTAAGTCCCTTTCCTGTTGCTTTAACAGAATAATGAGATTGGGCGACGAACAAAGAACAGAGGTTAGCCAGGTGTGGCGGGGCACACATGACATCCCAGTACTCTGGAAGGCTGAGGCAGGAGTGTCACAAGATTGAACTCAGACAGGGTGATTTAGCGAATTAGTGAGCCCCTATCTCATGACCCAGGCCTGCTTGGTGGAGCTCAGAATCTAGACACCAAATAGCACCAGAGGACCCAGCCACTGGTGGGGTCAAGGCCACTGTAAGCCACTCTCCCAGCCTGGGCTGTCTGGTGAAGGAAGGACACCTGTCTGGCCTGGCCTCCCATCACAGGACTGTCCTGCTCTTTGTGGCAGAAGTGACGTGGGGTGGGGGGACAGCAAGTATCTAGGGCATGGGCCAGGGAGTTGGACAACGCCAAACACAGGGACAGGCTGAGTGGAGTGTGTCTGGATGGGGACAGGCAGAGCAGGCACCAGAAACTCATCCCAGATGCAGGACGCTGTGCACGAACCCCCCGGCCCAAGACTCCTTCCCGCCGACATGCCCACATAGCAGACTGTCCAACCGACCAAATTTTGGCCAGTGAGGCTAGGAGGACGCTGCATTGAGAAGGGGTTGAGAAAAGCATTCAGAGCTGATGTCCAGCTAAGAAATATCTACTGAGTGTCTGCTTAGGGCCAGAGCTGGGGACGCAGCCTCGAGCAAAGCCTTTGGCCACCCAATGCCTGGGTCTAGAGTTTGAAGACAGAACTAACACAGAAGCTGGGCACAGGATGGGTGGTAATAAGACAACAGATGGCCAGGACACACAGGGGCCAGGACCTCACTAAATGAGGTGCCTCTTCAGGCCTGATATGGTGGCCAGTAGTTCCGAAAAGGAAAGACAGAAGGAAAAGAAAAGGAAACAAGAAATGGTGGCGAAAATATGGAGCGACGGGGGTGCTTTACATTGCTGATGGGACCGACATCATGAAGCCACCATGAAAACAGTTCCGCAGTTCCTCAAGAAATTAAACGCAGAATTAACATATGGCCCAGGAATTCCATTTCTGGGCATATACCCAAACGAGGAGAAGGCAGGGACTTGCCCAGACATTTGTACATGATGTTTGCAGCAGCATTATTCACAATAGCTAGAGCACAGAAGCCACCCAAATATCCATCAATAGACGAATGAGCCGGGGTCTATCCACACAGTGGAATATTATTCAGCCTTTAAAAAGAAGGAAATCGTGTCCTATGCCCCAACGTGGATGTACTGTGAAGGCCTTAAGGTAAATGGAGTAAGCCAGCTACAAGGGGACACATGCTGTGTGACTCTACATCAGTAGAGGACCCAGGAGCTGTCACATGTATAGAGGCACAAAGTAGAATGGTGTGTGCCAGGGCCTGAGGGAAAGAAGGATGTGGAGTTAGGGTTTCAAGGATAGAGAGTCTCAGCTTGAGAAGAAGAGCCAAGGTAGGGGGCAGGCCTTGGTGATGTGCACACAACAATGTGAGTGTAATTAACACCTCCGAACAGCACACTGGAAGTAGTTAAAATGGTAAATTTTAGGTTATGCAAATTTTATCGCACCAAAATATTAAGAGGTTAAGAGGGAGAAACTTGGGCTGGCAAGATAGCTCAGCGGTCTAAAGCACCTGCTTTGGCAAGCTTAGGCAAGCTCTCAGGGACCGAGGTTCAATCCCCAGCACCACATGCCGTGCCAGCCCCTCCCCCAGGGTGGGCTGAGCTGACCACCCCTCCCCCGCCAAAAAAAAGCCTGTGATGTGTAGCCTAGACAGACACGCTAGAGCTGAGGATGATGGGAGAGCTCCAAGGGGTGAAGGTCTGAAGGGAAATAATGGGGGGAAAGGGGGGCTCTGACTTGGAGACCAGACAATGAGTCAAAACCCCAGGAGGAAGGTGACAGAACCTTCCAAAATCTAAGTGCAGGTGGGGATTCAAGAATGGACTAAAGTGGCTGGGCCCTGTTACCACCCCCTGGCTCTAAGCACCACAGAGTGGAAACTGAAAGCCAGAGCGCCCGGGACTAGAACTAGAAGAGGGGCCCCTGGGCCAGAGCTGAAAAGGAGCCCAGCACAGGGAGGAATCCAACTGTTCTCACCCACCCCCACCGCCTGCCATCATCCATGCTACTGGGATGCCTGCCCTCGGCTGACCTCATCAGGAGCCACAGCAGGGGCACCTGGTTACAAAGGTCAGCCTCCCAAGGCCTAGGGCGGGCAGAGGAGGGCAGAGAAACCAGCACAGATGGTGCCACCATTTGTTGAAATGAGCTCTTTCGGAAAATTGCCATGCTGAGCAGGGAAACCAAGGAAGAGGTCTCTCCCTGTGAGCCAGGACAAGAGAAGGGAGGGGCTAGCACTAAGAGACAGCCAAGCTCTCACAGCTCCCCCATCTCTGATAGAACAAGGCCCCCAGATTTGCGTGTAGCCAGCCTGCACCCCTGACACACACTGCCCATGCTCTCTCCCTGAAGCAGCTGCAGCTGTGAAGCCAGGACACGGGCTGTGGAGACAGCAGAGAGGAAGGTAGCAGCATGCCTGGCTGGGGCCGCCTTCCCAGGCACTGGCTCCAAACACACTCGAACTGAGGCTGGTCAGAAAGCAACTCCATGTGGCAAGGGAGGTTTCAGGAAGGCAGCTTCATCCAAGGAACGAGATGGAGGATGCCATGTCTTTCGTCCCCTGCCTGCACACACCCAGCACACACCGCCAGTGCGCAGAAGCTGCAGGCCCTCTGGCGCACCCTTCCCACCCCTTGATCTGCCTGCTCTCAGCTCTGCCTTGGGAGGTTCAGCCCAGCAGAGGGGGCAGCAGACTGGTACCCAGCTCACCCTCAGCCCCTGCAGATGAAATATTCATGTAGCCAGAAGGCAGAAGCCCAGCTGAGGATGCATCCTGGGGGCTTTAGGACTGCAGCAGATTAGCCCACCCTTAACCTTTGTTCCTCAGTGTGAGGATCCTAAACACACACACACTTCAAAGAGAGGTTTGCAAGGAAATCTGGCAAAAGGAAGAGGGAAGGGGGATAGAATACACACAGACACAGACTCAAAGACTTGTATACAAAAAGGGACACAGACCTACAGCCATGCTGACTCGCAGCAAACACACTCGGGCCAGAGCGTAGCAAATTCTTCTTAAATTCTGACCCCAAATTGGGCGTGGTGGTGTGCACCTGGAATCCCAGCCCTCTGGGAAGCAGAAGTACCCATGTTAGGCAATTTAGTAAATTAGTGAGGCACTGTCTTAAAATAAAAGGGCTGTGTGGGGCTGGAGAGACAGCTCAGCAGTCTAAGCATCTGCCTGGCCAGCGCAAGGACCCAGGTTTGATCGCAGGTACCACATGCCATGCCAGCGGGACACCAAAACTGGGTGTGGTGACGCACACGTGAGGAGGCTGACACAGAACTGGCCCCAGAGCCCCCCCAAAAATGGACATGGTGGATCACACCTCTAATCCCAAAGTTGGGGAGGCTGAGGCAGGAGGATCATTATAAGATCAAGCTGATTAGTGAGACCCTAAATTATTTTTAATTAAAAATGGCTGGGAATGTAGCTCAGTTGTCAAGGTCCTGGGTTCAATCGCCAGTACCTAAAACAAAAAAGAATCTGCATGCTCGTGCATCTGCTTGCCTTGCCCTTGTCCCACTACTTCTGGGCTGTTCCAGACCTTCTAGCCCAATCGCCTGAACCACCTTGGAGACACCTCTGGAGGACATGAAGCAAGGATCTGCACCTTCCTGGTTTCTAGTAAGGAAATGTCTCAGGTCCCCAAAGCCTGTTCTCCTGAACACCATGCATTCAGCCTACTCCTTGAAGAGGCAAAAAAGAACAAGTTCGCGAAGTCACTCCCAGAGTAACCACACGCTGACTTGAACTCAAGACCCTATAGTCCCGACCCAGCAACTTGGAACTTTTGTCCAGCTTCCAGGAAACATAATAACAAAGTTGTCCTGGGGCT
The DNA here is from genome assembly GCA_004027165.1 of Ctenomys sociabilis. Classification (NCBI taxonomy): domain Eukaryota; kingdom Metazoa; phylum Chordata; class Mammalia; order Rodentia; family Ctenomyidae; genus Ctenomys; species Ctenomys sociabilis. The sequence goes on from PVKA01001548.1 coordinate 114,311, forward strand.
GTCCGCTAGCCAGACCCCACCTGCGCACAATCCTGGTGAGGACGCTGCATACCAAGTAATATTCTCAGATCCTAATAATCTCCCTTGCCCCGCGATTGTCTCAGAGCCAGTGAGCACCTCTCGCAAGCGCTGAGACACAGATCCCGTGGGGCTATATCCAGCCTGGACGCGTCTCCTGTCTCTTCAGCCGCAGACGGCCCTCCAGACCTAGAGAGGGCGCTGTGAGAGCAAGGCGCTGTGGCTCTCTAGCCAGAAGGCGGCCCAGGAGGCCATCTCTATGGTTGTGCGCTGTCCAGCATTTCAGCAATCGGCAGCGGCGCCCGCGGGGAGACGGAGAGCAAGGGGCCGCGGGGGCCGCGGGGGCCGCGGAGCTGCCCGGCCGCGCTGAGCAAAGGAGGCGGTCAGGGCAAGCGGGACCAGAGGGTCTGGCTCCAGCGCCCAGCAGAGTGCGGCAGTCAGCAGGGAGGTGAGAGCCCCTACTGGGGTGGGGGAATTTCCCAGCGGAGCTGGGGCTGGGTTGAACCTCGGGCCTGGGACCCTAATCTGCAGGCCCCAGGGCAAAGGGTGGGCGTTGAGAAACTGTTAAAGTGTCTGTCCGAGTCACCTGGGGGACAGAGATGAGGAACGTTATTTTTTCACTAAGGGGTAGAGAAAGTGAAAACCTTACAGAGTCACAGGCAAGACCCCAGGACATACCTTACCGTGCCCCTGCCCCTCAAGATGCCAGGGAGGCTTCCAGTTGCAATCCAGTTTCCCTCCCCCAACTGAAAAGAAGGACCTACTCCCCAAGGAAGGGAGAGCTAGATGCAGAGTTCCTGTGGAGATGCGAGTAGTCACTGAAAGACCCCCTCCTGGATGCTAGGCCTCTGTCCAGCAGGGGATGTCCTCAAGGGGACAGTCTGGCCCCTTTCCCAGCTACCCAAAATGCCCCTGGGGAAGCAGGAGCTGGAACTGAGAACTGGGTCTCGCGCAGGGTGGCATTTACTCTCACACTGGGAAACCGATGGAGGACCCAGATGAGAAAATAGCCACTGGGAGTTTGGGAGGACGGTTCTTGGCAGCATCTCTGTCCACCCAAGGAGAGTTTCCAGAGCCCATAGTGGGCCCAGCCCCATGGCAAATTCCTGACACACAGGAAGGCTGAGAAAAGAGACGCAGCCTCTCCCTTGCTGCCGCCTCCCCCGCCTTCCCAGGGCTCCTGACTGGACAGTGTCAGAGCCTCCTGCAGTTCTGCTCCTGGCAGACGGTCCACTGGGAGGACAGAGCTGGTGAGAGCAAGAAAAAGGCATCTTCCCTGCCCTGGTATCCAGTGTCTGTGTTCTTTCCCAGCCATAACTTCTCACTTCCCAGGACCTCACTTATGCACTGCTCCTACCAAGGGAGACCTGGGCTGGTCTTTGTTCCCATGTCAAGATGAAGGGCAGGTACTTCAATGGACAGCAAGACGGGGACCAGAGAGTTCCTCTGTCCCAGGAGAATCTTAAGGTCATTGCCCCAGGTTGTGGAAGGTTCCTCCTCAGCCAGAAATAGGGCCAAGTTGGCTACAAAATTGCTCCCACACAACCCCATCTTTTTGGTTCTTTAACTTTATGCCCCATCCCACTATCCTGTGAGGGGTGGAGGAGGAATTCTTGAAGAGTGACTAAAGAATGGATTGGGTTTCCAGAGGTGGGAGTCAAAAGACACTGACTCTGAAGTCAGAGAGACTTGGGGTTAAATCTAGGTTATGTCGCCTTGTGTGAGCCACTTAAGCTTTGTGAGCCCGGTTCTGCTATTGAAAAGACATCCTTGAGATAATAGATGGGAAGCTCCTTTGACTCTGTAAGGTGTTGGATGGGTGTTAGTATGTAGACTACGAGTAAGAATTGCTAACAGAGAATCTGGCTAAGTGGGAAAGCTGCAGCAATGTTTGCAGAAGCACATCTTTCTCTTCCCAGAGGAGGTGGACATTGGTGGAGGGCATCATACCAGGCTGTGTTTGGGGCACAATACTACAGTTGGCTCAGATGATCCTCACAAAGTCTCCAAAAGGAAGGCATCACTGTCCCTTTTCAGATCTGAGAGACAAGGTTTGAGTGACTTTCCCAAGGTCATGGAGCCACTTGGGCTACCTTCCCAGAGGCAAAAGCATTGTTGACAACCTGTCTCAACTTCTTCATATCAAGGCCCAGTTAAATGCCAGTATCTTGATTCCTGGTGCCAGTCGCACAGGTGGGGAGCCTGAGGCATACGGGCAAGGGTGTGCAGTGCAGCAAGGAGGTAACTCTCCCAAGGTCACCAGGATGTTCTGAGGTAGAATATGCTTTAAACTGAAAAGTGGACACCCCCACTGTTGCCCACCTCTGCCTCCACTGGGGAAGTCTGGGCTAGGTCCATTTGCTTACTGCTGTTCCTATATCCCACCACTGCTGCTGGCAGCTTCTTGATGACCTTGGCAAACTGGTGATGCCTTTCCCTTTATGAGTGGCTAACCTCCTTCCCCTGAGATGGCCCATGGTCACTACCAATTGCTGGCACTGCTGGGGTTAGACTCCCCTGCTGCTCACATCTCCTCCTCTGCCCACATTTTACTGCTCACAGGAACAAAGTTGTAGCTTCTCCTATCTCAGAAACCAGCCAAGGGTGCTGATAGGAGCTTAGGAGAGCCCAGCTTCTCTTCCTTAACTCCTGCACACACACACACACACACACACACACACACACACACACACACAAGCTCACATGTCATCCTCACAGAACCTGAAACAAAATTACGCTGTCTTCCCTTCACATATAGGCAAAGAAAAGCCTGTAACTATGATGTGACTTTCCAAGGTCACAGAGCAAGGTCTTCATACAACCCAAGCCCACTGTCTTAAGGGTTCAGATGGTTTTGCAAAAACCTGTCCCCACCTCTCTAGCTTTCCTGAGAGAGGGTCAAACAGGGTGCTGCAGGCCAACAGAAGTCCTGGCAAGTGGCATGCACTAGGGGAACTATGCTCTGGAGCAGAAGTCCAAGGACCTTCCTTCTAGGTGCACCTCTGATCTTGGCTTCTTGTGTGATCTTGAACAAGTCCCTTGCCTTCACTTGGTCTGAGTGGATTGCAGAACCGGGGATTGAACTCAGGCTCCTGCACTTGCCCTGGAAGCACTTATTACACTGAGCCATCTCCCTGGTCCCTAGCACCAATGTTTTAAGATTTCTCTGCTGTAGGAAGCCTGTGGTTCCATCAGCATAGGTACACATCACCTCAAGTGTTTTAAGGTTTATTCCAGCTCAGACTTCAAATTCACTTTCCCTCTCAGTGACAGTTCCTCATGGAACTTTGAGGAGGAGGGATTTTGCAATTGGTGGTAGTAGGCAACGAGTTCAAGTCAAGTGGACTAGTCAAGAACAGGGAAATACAATCAATATTTAGTGAGTGTCTCTTATTTTCATTCAGCCTCCTGGCTCTGTGGAGAGACAGGAACTGGAGAGAGGGGAAATAAGGGAAGAAGGAACCCAAAAGGGGATCCACTGAAGGGCAGGAGGCTCAGTGAGGAGCAGATGGCACCTAGAGGAGAGTTGAGGTCAATGAGTAGGGAGGAGACAGATGATAGAAGGAGGTTAGTGACATGAGTTGGGGGCTCTGTAGACAGGAAAAGCCCATTACCACCAATCACAGACCCAGCCTGGGCCAGCCTGGGTCTTCCTATGACTTATCAGGCACTGATGCTTCTGGCTTCTTGTTTCTTTCCTTTTTCTGGGTCCTGAACACAGGAGGGTGGCAACTCTGGCCTACAGGCCTAGCCCTGTGTCATACAGAATGAAGATCCAGGAGCAGGTGAGCCAGGTCCAGAATAACTGTTGGCCTGAGAGAAAGGCCTCCCTCAGTGGCCACAGAGATCCTGACTCCAGGGCACCCTCTACCCCCAGGGATGCCCTGTAGCTAAAAGCCCACAGTCCTGATGGCCTGTTGGGCTGTGGCGCAGCTTCCTAGTAGGCAGCCTGGCTTCAGCCTCCTACCGCCCTCACCCTGGCCTCCTGCCCACTGCAGAGGCAGATGTGCCAGCTGAAGCAGGCGGGCAGTTCCTGGTTCCTTCAGCATCCTCCCAGGGCCTCTGAAGGCTACCAGGAGGCTGGGTCCAGTTTCCCAGACCCCAGCATCCTTAATTGGGAGCTATGGCCCTCAAGTTCCTCCACCCCATCATCCCCAGAGCTGCAGGATGGAGGCTGTACAAGCAAGTCGTATTGAATTCTTTTAAGAATGGCATGTTTTCATTACACAAAAATTGAAAATACAAAAAACAAGGAGAAAATAAAAACCATCAAGCATTGGGCCATCCAAAGATACACATTATGAATAGGGTGGTGTATCTTCCTTGCAGGCTTTCCCATGTGTTCATAGATCTATAAAAAATGGGCACATGCTGTTGGGACAGGTCTGTTTCTCCTTTGTCCCCTCTGTCATGAACATTCTCTGATGTCTTCAAAGATTTTTCAAAAAGCATATTCCCCCCCACCAGGGTTGAGAATAGAACCACCTCTGGGCCATACCTTCTGGGCTATGCCTGAGAAGCTGAGAGTTCAGGAGAGAGCCCCCACCCTGCTCCCCCTTCTTGGGTGGGAACAGCTTTGAAGTTGGCTGGCTGTGGGCTCCCCTTAGACAAGAAGACTGTGTGACTTGTGACAGGTGTGCCAGAGAAATCAGGGACTGAGGTGGGGCTGGCCAAGCTGGCAGCAGGGAAGGTCACCCATCCCCTGGGGAGAACATGGATCCAACATGACCTTAGAGGGAAGATCTGAGAGCTGGAACCCAGTAATTCCCAATGTCCTAGGCTTTAATCTCAACTGGGTGCTCTCTGTACCCTCAGGTCTGATTGCTTTCCTGTACAGTGGATATAATACTAACTGCCTCCCAGTGCCCAATCAGTGACTCACTTAGGGGATTTCAAAATATCTGAGAAAGCCAGGTGTCATGGCGCATGCCTGTAATCCCAGCACTCGGGAGGCTGAGGCAGGAGGATTGCCTAAGCAAATTCACCCTGAGCTACATAGTGAGTTCAAAGCCAGCCTGAACTACGAGGTGAGACTGTCTCACAAGAATAAAGGAAATAGAAAAAAGTACCTGAGAAAGTTCAAATCCAGCACATTTCTGAGAGACAGTGATCACTATTTGAATATGGGAGACCATACAATCTATATTTAGTGAGTGCCTCCTATTTCCTGGGTGCAATATGAGCCCTGAGGGCACAGGTGGCTCCAACACTGACCTGGACCTTGAAGGACAACCAGAGCAGTGGGGAAGAAAGGCAGTTGTGGGAAAGGACCACGGTCACCCACTTAGGTTATGCTAGAACCAAGTTCTCCACAGAGATGTGGGCTTCTAGAGAAGGCTTCTGGGAGAGGTGACATTTCAGTTGGGCCTTGAAGATTGACAGCAGAGGTGCCAGAGTAATAACACTCTGGAGAACAGTCTGGGCAAGGGCATGAAGGTGTAAAAAGCCCTGGCTGGGCAAAGAGGAGAATGAATTATCTAATGCAGCCAGAGCAGAGGGCATGCGAGAGAAGAGAGGGCATCGTGGGAGGAGCTCTCAGCTGGGCTGGGCACCACAGGACACTGAAAGACAGGAGGAGCTGGGGATTTATTTGGAAAGCAAGGAGTGGCACAGAAGGCCTGGGAGCAGCGCTGTAAAATGGTGAGGCATGAGCGTCAGAAAGCCCACAGGCCACGCAGGGTCAGGGAAAGGGTGAAGGAAACTCCATCAGGACACAGAGGCCAGCGGGAGCTGCCCCATCCTCCTGGGCAGGAGGGTGCTGGCGCAGTAGAACAGGCCCAGGTGCTGACCCTGGGAGATTTGCGCAGGGATCAAGGGACACGTGTGCCCTGGGCCAGGCAGGAAACCGTGGGTAGAGACACGGCCAGGGTGGAGACAGGCAGCCTGCCCCCCATTCTCAGCCCCAACTCTTGGCACAGCCCTGGGCATCAGACAGAGTCCCCATGTTTGGAGAGTGGGATTCCAGACTAGAACAGCTACTTTCCCCCACCAGGACACCAAAGGGATCTCCCAGAAGAAAGAAAAGCTGGGTCATTAGACAGGTTCTTTCTCTCAGCAGTCCTGGCCTCTCTCCCTCTCCTCGGCCCACCTGACACAGGCTTCTTGGCAGTTGTGACCTACCCTTTATTGTCCTCAAAACATCTTTCTCTTTCCTATTTTTTAAATGGGTATCAAGGAGAGGTTGCCCCTAAACAGAGGATGTCCCTTGCTATTTGGACAGCACAAGGGCTGATTCATTCATTCATTTGTTCTTTCATTCATTCATCAAGCCTTAGTCCCTCAGTCCTTGTAAACTTAAAGGCTCCATGGTCATTGCCACCCCCAGCCTGATACTGAACACTGGCTGAGGAGATGAGCAGGACAGCACAAGTGGAAGCAGGGCTCAGAAACCAGCAGTGTCTCCGTGCAGAATCCAGGTGATGCAGGAGCATCCAGGGACAGCTAGCATTTTTCTTGACTTTGGAGCTGGCTTCACAGATGGGCTGCATCAAATGAGTGCAGGTCTGCCAGAGGGGAAGGGCATTTCTGGCAAAGGAGACAGCAGCAGGGATGCAGAGGAGAAAGGGCACCAGGAGCTCGGGGAATGCGTGTTGGAGAGTCAGAGGAGGCTCATGGAGCCCTGCAAGTCTGTGCCTCGGGCTGCTCTAGCAGGGGAGCACAGGCCAGAGCTGTCCGAAGGTCACCCCCAAAGGATGAGTGTGATTTGGACAGATGGAGAGCAGAGGGGGCCCGCAGTGCCTTTTCAGGACATGGGTCGTGTGGCCTGGGGCTCCTAGAACAACGACAGCTATGACCTGCAGGGGCAGAGGGCCTGCGTCTGCATTTCTAGAAGAGTCCATAGAAAACAGGTTCCTAGGACCGCCTCAAATGGCTGACTGGGCCCGTGAGTGAGGGGCCCTGGCGTCTGAAGTTTTCAATGCCTGCCGGTGATAATGCTGCTGACATGAGGAGTTGGTGGCACCTTCACCTTGTGCACTCGCCTCCTTTTCCACCTCTGCTCAGAGCCGTCTGTGGGGTGCCTTGTGCCGAGCCCTCTCCTTCTGTGTGCCCCCCAAGTGCCCTGGGCTGCCTCTTGTTCAGCCTCCTTTACTCCATATCTCTCTGGTTGTTTATTACTCTTCCATCTCATTTGGCAGTTCCTGGGTGCCAGGCTCCCACTGAGTGGGATGACATATCTCCTCACAGCGTCCCACAAAGTAGGCAAGGGGCACTGAGTCACTGGGAGGTTCACAATGTCGCCCACATCCCCTAGCTCAGAAGTGGTACAACTGCTGGATGTGGTGGCATGTGCCTGCAATCCCAGAATGCCAGGAGGCTGAGGCAAGAGGATCCCAAGTTCAAACCCAAGCGTGGGTAACTTAGGAGACACTGTCTCAAAATAAAAAGTGAAAAAAAAAGTTTAAAATAAATAAAAATGCTGGGAATAAAGCTCAGCATGAAGGCCCGTGGTTCAGTCCCCAGTACTGAGGAGAAAGCAGTACAACCATGGTGGCTACAGGATTCCAAAGTGCCTCAGCCTGGTTTCTCTTAGAGGACAGAAACCTGTGTCATTTATTGCTACAGGTGTCCAGTGCAAACTCAGGCTGTGTAGAAGAAGCGCTCAGTTCCTCCATCTGTGGTATGGGCTGAAGGGTGGCAATTGCCTTCCTAATGGAAGTGGTAAGCACTGAGGTCCTAGGCCCAGGGACGAGACCACGACAGCAGAGATGGGGACTCCTTTCCTAAACACAAGGCTTTGTCCCTCCTCTGCTATGTTGAGATTCTGTCTCCCACAGAAGATTCACCCTCCCCACCCTGGTTGGGAGCCAGGGAAGGCTTGTGTGTCAGCACCTGGATGAAGATTCTGGGCTGATGGCAGAGCTGGGAGTGGTTCAGAGAGGTCACTGCTCCAGCACTTGTCCTCCCGTGTCATGCCACTATAACTTGAAGAGGATCACCCATTCCCAGAGCAAGGAGGACCCCCACTGCCCCCACCCACCATTCCTGCCTCCCACCAGCAATCCCTCGGGAGCCATGGGTTATTGTCAATGATGTTGTTAATTAACTGCTTAATTAACTATTTAGGCTAATCAGATTAATTGACATTAATTGGTTACCATTTGTCAAGGACCCTGAAAGCTGTGCCTCTCAGAGTTGGAGTATGTGACTGGCACTGGGCAGAGGAGTGGGGGAGAAGCTGTAGCTGTGGAGCCAGTGGGAGCAGGTGACAGGAAGAGATGTGACCGAGGGCACCAAGATCACTACCCAGGGGCTGGGCACCTCGTGGCAGGTGACAGGGTGAGCTTGGACGTCTCATTCACCTCCTCTTCTCCCCCTTCATTGCATTAAAAAAAAAAAAAAGGATAAATAAAAGTTTGACAAGAGCAGGGGAAAGACCGAAAAAGTTTTCTTCCTGCATCTCCAGGGGATGTAAAGACCTCTAAGGGGGAGAGGCCTTAAAATCCTAAATAAGCCATGATATAAGTAGGTCGCCACGTAACAACGGCTGGGATGCAGCATACAAGTATTCAGTGATCTGAAAAAAAAAAAAAAAAAAAAGATGAGCAGTATAGGGTAGATAAAATATGCAAAATATTAAACTGTGATAAAATGATCAGATTTGCATTATTTAGTCAATTACAGCCCCTCAAAGCCACAGTACATTTTAATGCCTATTTAAAAACACAGTTTATAGTTTTAAATTATACCACTTGAAACAACAACAAAAAAACTACTATGAAATGCATCCTACGTTTTAGGAGAAAAAAAGAAAAAGCCAACCCACTCAAACCTGGGAGTGTGAATTTGTCTCTAGTGCTGTTCTCTCGAGCTCAAACGGCTCCCACATGAAGTCCAGTGCTGGACTGGGAGCCAGGAGTCTGCCCAACGCTCCTGCTGGAGGCGTTTCCCCTCTCTGAGCCCCAGCTTCCTGTGTCATCAGTCTATGGCTGGTCCTCCTGAGAGTGTGCTTAGATGAACCAGAGGAGGTGTAGATTTTGTGGATACTGCAGATGCATACAAACGTGAGGGAAGAGAGGAGGCTATTTTGGTGGGAGGGTCAAGCTCTCAAAATAAAGGAGTTATTTCTCCAGTAAAAAAAAAAGAGAGAGAGAGAGAGAGGCTTCCAGCTTGGTAACAGAAGTCTATCTTGACAAGGGAAGATACAGAGAATGAATGTAGGGGCTCTCCCTCCCCCACTTTACTGCCCAATCCTGCAGCCCCTGGGGGAGGAAGGACTGGGAGAGACTGGAGGCTGTTGCCTAGCAACAAGAGGCGCATCTGGATCGATGGGAAAGGCAGCCGATGCTCCAGCCCCCAGCCCAGCTCTCTCTGGCTCTCTTTGATCTCAGCTGGCCCAGCAGGAACCTGGGGGGGATGCCCAGGGCAGCCTGCCTGATTAGAGCTGAGTCAATAGAGGGAATTTTCCATAATGAGATTGTGTGGGCAGTGGCGGCAGCTGCCCTTGGCTTCTCGGGGCACCCTCCCTGATGGGTAGAAGGGGCCTGTCTGTCTGTCCAGCATCCATTGTTGGTCACTCCTGTGGCTGGGCCATGGGGAACACAACACTTCCCAACTTGGACTCTTCTCAGTTTTGGACTGCTAGAGACGGAGCCCAGCCCTACCTGGATGTCCCTGATGCTGTCCAGATGGAGGGAACTGACAGGAAAGGAGTCTGGTTGTGCAGCTTTTACCCCATCTTGCCTTTCTCAATCCCAGTGTGATCTCTGGGGGAGAAAAGGAGGGCGCTGGAAGCTGGGGAGGGCACATGAGCCCCCTGATTTCACAGAGGCTCCTTGGGAGGGTCTGCAAAGAGCACAGTCTCTGCACAAGGCCTCCTGGCTTGCACCTTCCTGGGGTGACAGCTCAGCTGTCAGTGGCTAAGCTCAAGCTGCTCTTTTGAGCCACCTCCACCCCACCCCCAAATCTTTGTCCCAGCTCAGGCTGCCAAGAGCAGCTGCTCCACAGAGCCATGGAAGGCAGGGGTAGCTTCCTTGAAGAGAAGCAGGATGGGCCCGGTGGGGCAGGGGTTCCTTTATTACACTAGAGTACAGCAGGTAAGACTGAAACATCAAGTGTTGGTCTGGCATTGGTGCTAGTCTACGCAGGGTTACCTATATAGACTAAGTCAAATTGTTCTGTATTAGCCAGATTGCCTACTCTGGTCTGTCCCCCTGACCTATAAGATTGGACTGAGGTTTCCGGCTATCTTATTAATGTAACACTGAGTTCTGAGTCCCTGGTTGGCTGGGTCTGTCCCACCTGTAAGAGGTCCATCCTGGGCTACAGTGGCCTACACTGGTGCCAACCAGGCTGTATGGCCTGGTCTCTTGTCCCTCTGTAGGGAGTGTGTAGCTGAGGCCTCTTGGTGCCTGGGGATCTTCACCCAGACTTCCGCTCTGGGGGCCCCAAATGGAACCAACAGGGCCAAGTGCCCTCAGCTGGTGGGCTGGAGCCTAAGGCCAGGCGGGCCTTTCTTATCTGCTCTGAGACAGATCTGACTCTTACAAAGTAAATGCCATGCAATGTCAACCCACAGAGACACTGGGGGCATTGAGGGCAGTGACCAAGGATCTTGCACATCAAAGTCCCTGGAGACAGCAGTGGTAGGATACAATTAGTGAGCTCCCCATCTGCACAAATGTAAGCTGGGTCTCACTGGACATCCACAGAGGGCTACCCAGTCCCCAGCCCTGTGCTGGGCACCAGTCGGCCTAGGAGCAGACAGGATAGAATAAAATAAGAACACAGAGAGGTCACCAGAGGGGGACTAAGAGACACATGCCCTGGGACATCCAGACAGGTCAGAGAAGACTTCACAGAGGAAGTGACCCATGTCCAAGAAGAAAGGCATTCCAGGAGTAAGGGGTACTTTGGCAGGTGTGTTTCTGGATAGAGCAGCACGCGGGCTATGAGGCAGGAACAAGTAAGTAGCCTGGGCCAGACGGGCTGTCCAGAACCCACAAGCAGGCCAAGCTGCCGATCTCTCCCGCAGTCAGCAGGCTCATCTTCCTTGCCTTGCCTGCCCCGTGTGGCCCAGCTTGGTTCTGGGAACTTCGCCAGCCCAGCCACCCCCATCTAACAGCACAGACAGAATCTGCAGAGGACACAGGCCAAGGGCTGTGCAGACACAGCTGGACCCAGCCTGAGTCTGGGTAGAGAAGGAGAGCAGGAGAGGGACCGTAGAGATACCCGGACACAGTGCTGGGGTGCCTGCCAACACCTGCCCAGGCCATCGTGGGTGTCCCTCCTGGAACCAGCCATCCGGCCCCCAGCGCTGTCAGCCCCAGCCTGGGGGCTCCGGCCAGAGCCTTTCTGTGGCTCCAGCCAGGGCCAGGAAGCTCCAGCTGCTAAATAATTGAAAGGAAGGCTTTCAACAGCGTTGCTCCCTCCCCTAGCCGCAGCGTCTTCTGGAAGCTTGGATAACAAACAGCAGCCAGCGCCTCCTCCCGAGAGAGGCTCTGAGGAGGCAGGAGGAAGCCAGGGTAACCCTCTCACTGCCAGGGTCTGGCCCCCAGCCTCCAGCCACCATCTGCAGGTTTCCCATTCCCTGCTCTGGTCCCTAGTGCTCTGTGGGTTGTCAGCTGTAGACAGGGACCTTATTTGCCTGTTAGCCTTTATAACTTGTGCTGTCTTTGTACCTGATCTGATTTATGCAGATCTGATTTATACAGATCTCTATTTCTTCTTTCTCCTGCGTTTCTCTTTCTTTTGTTCTCTTTCTCCTTGTTCTTTTTCTCTTTTCTTTCTTTTTTGTGGTGCTGGAGATTGAACCTAGGACTTTCACACTCACCCTTTTTAAATTTTTTATAAAATAAAAAGGCCCCTTTGAGGCAAGATCTCACTAAGTCACTAAGTGGCCCAGGCTAGGTTTGAAGAATTTATGATTCTCCTGTCTCAGCCTCCCAGAGTGCTGGGATTACAGGCATGCACCACTGTGCCAGACTAGATCTCTGTCTCTTACTATTCTAACCCATATATGTTGCGGTTTCGATTGGTTGTTAAGGCAGTTGGTATAATTTATGGGTGACAATGACAGCTAGCACTTAATGCTTACAGTTCATTGCAAGGCACTGCATTGTCAGGATATGAATTCCTCCAACTTCACAAATCACCCTGAGAGGTGGGTACTGATATTAAAACCACTCTACACTTCAGTACTCAAGAAGTGATTTGAACCCTGGCAGGCAGGGCTGGCTTCTCTTCTATTTGATGATCTGGTTACTGTGGGCTTTGCTAAGTCTTTTGCTTTATCCTGAGGCTGCCAGATGCAAATCTGGCCATGACCTCCCCATCTCAGCTCCTTCCCGGGCTCCTGTTGCACACGGAGTACCGTCCTGGCTCCTCAGACCTGAGACCCCAGTTGCCTGGGCTCCTGTGCCACAGACCTGCACCCCTGCACCCCCCAACACTCAGCCCGGGCATCCTTCCCCCTTCCCTTCCCCTGCCAACTCCTCCCTAGGCTGCAAGACTCCTCCTCCTCCAGAAGCCCTCCCAGATACACTCCTCTCGCATACCCACCTTTGGGTGCTGTGGCCTTCACTCCTAGCCCTCTCTCTTGGGTGAATGGGGGTCCCCAGTTCATTAGAGCCACTGGTAATGTGGTCACTGGCTGCCTTCTGCTCACAGGGTCCCCACAGGGCAATATGGGGCTGGCAGGATCCTGCTCCAGGGAACAAGTCAGTATCATAGGTACCACCTGGTCTCAGTGCTAGAGTCTATAAGAGAAAGGAACACCTACAGTCCTTGTCTACAACAGAAATGACTTTTCTTTCCTAGGTTGACAAAATATCCGTGTGTGTGTGTGTGTGTGTGTGTGTGTGTGTGTCTTTTTGAGACAGTTTCACTATGCCATTCAGGCTGGCCTTGAACTCCCAACGACCCTCCTACCTCAGCCTTCTGAATGCTCTGGGATGAAAGGCATGTGCCACTACGTCCCTGACAAAATATCTTGACAAGCCATTGTTGCTGCACTCATTTTCGCCAAGATCCAGAGTTAGCTTCACGGCCCGAGTACTGGCTTCACGTGTGTTTTTCGGTTCAGTCACGTTATTGGCAGATACAAAGACTCCTGAGAACTCAGGCGACTGTCTCTGCTCACTCCTCCCCACACCTGGCTTTTTCTCTGGGCCGTCTCAAGCTCCGCCTCCACAGGAACGCAGCCTCCTACCTCAGAGCTCCCACCCCACCTGGCCTCTTAGTCCAGGCCCCTGGGCCCTGCTGTGTCCTTAAGGGGCTTTCACAGGTGCAGCCTCCTGCGTGGACACACCAGGCTCCTTGTCTATAGAAGGTTCATTCTTCAAAGAGCCATTTCCCGTCAGGCATGACAACACACAGCTGAGGCAGGAGGATTGCTGTGGATTCAAGGACAGCCTGGGCGACTTTGTGAGTCTATCTTAAAAAAAAAAAAAAAAAAAATTCTTTGGTCTTTAAGACTGGGTCTCTCTATGTATAGGCTGTCTTGAGCTCACTTTGAAGCCCACGCTGGTCTCAAACTCCTAACGACCCTCCTGCGTGTTGGGATTACAGGTGTACACCACCACATCCAGCTTATCATTTCCATTTTAAAGGTGAGAAAACTGAGGCCCTGAGCAATTTAGGGATTTCCCTGATCACCCAAAAATTCAAGCTAAAGGCCTCTGGACTCCAAATCCAGTGTGCTCCTCCTCTAGCACGCATCCTGTCCTGGGCAAAAAGACAACACCAGGTGCTAAGATTGTGTAACCACAAGCCAAAAAGCATGCTTGAAGTCCTGGGAGAGAGACAGGGCTCTAGCAGGCAGGGGCTGGGAGTGAGCCCCCAAGAGAAAGGGTCACAGTCCCCTGGGAGAGGGAGGCCTCTGAACCCTGGGAGCAAAGGGGTGCTATCTGGGGTGCCAGGGAAGAAGGTCGTTTCCAGATGCCAAGAAGGGGGAAGGAAATGACTAGGTTGTCTGGCAGGTTCTTCCAAGTGACCCCAGCCCTGGTGTCTGTCTCCACCCTTCCCTCTTCCCACACAGTCCACAGCCTTGTTCACTCTGCGGTTTCTGCCTCCAGCTATCTGATGACAAACCCAAACCAGGCCCAGGTCTTAGACTCTCACACCAGACCCAAGAGGAGGGTGCCATGACTGGTTCCATTTTCTAGGCACACTGTAGAAGCACAGAGATCTTTAGCTACGTGCCCAAGGTCACAAGCTCACTGATTCCCAACGAGCCCTGGGTAGGGCCCCGTCTCCCTCTCAGCCATCTGCATCTGCCATCCTCTCCCACTCGCTCCTCCCCCCAGGCCTGGGCAGGGCATTGCTGACCTGAGCAGCTTCCCTCGCAGCCCCAAGGAGAGTGATGGCCTCATTAACTGAGAGGCCTTGGCACCTGTCAGCAGCTGCACTTCTCGAACAGCCCGGGCCCTGCCACACAGATGGGCTGCTTTGCCTGCTATTAATCACCAGCAGGGCCAGACTCGCTGGTCCTGGCATCCAGTGTGTAGCCCATCCCCTGGCCTGTGGCCAGACCCGCAAAAGAGACAGACACTTTAGACCCTGGCACAGGAGGCAAACCTGGAGCCCACTCAAGATTCCTGGAAACCAGGCCACTGGCCCTTTAACTGCTTGCTGGCTGGGGGGCTCCCCCGTGGGCATACATTAAATTAAAACTTCATGACTTCATCTGTGCATGGGTTCAGCTGCCTCCAGCATCAGGGCTTGCCTCGGGGCCTGACCCAGCAAGGCAGGCAACCTCAGCTGTTCTCCCAGGGGTGGCCCTTGTGGCTCTGGCCACTGGCAGTCTCATCAAGAAGGAGGTGCTGCTGGGCGTGGTGGCGCAGGCCTGTAATCCCAACACTCGGGAGGCTGAGGCAGGAGGATTGTTGCGAGTTCAAGACCAGCCTGAGCTACAAAGTGAGCTTAAGGCCAGCCTGAACTGCATAGTGAGACCCTGTCTCAAAAAAAAATAGAAGGAGGTGCTGCAGAGAGTGTTAGCACTGCTAGAGTTCCAGAGTAGGCAGAGGTCTTTGGGGTCTTCAAATCCAGCCTCTCATTGTCTAGCAGGGAAACAAAGATCTGGAGAGGGGACTTGGCTCATGGCCAATCAGCAGGAGAGCAAGGACTTCACAATGCTGCTCCAAAAAGATCCATCAGTGATGTCCCCAAGGGTCAGAGCCAGTTAGGGTTAGGATGAGAGTCATGGCCCCAGGCTCCACCTGCCAGCCTGACCTACGCATAAGCTGGAGACACAGGATCATCAAGATGCCTCCCCGAGCAGAATTCTCTAGGAGGTCAGGCAGGAGGGTCACAGTCCATCAAATCTGAGCAACTTAGCAACTTGGTGAGACCCTGTCCCAAATTAAAATTTAAGGAGTTGGTTAGGATTGTAGAGTAAGGTGAAGACCCTGGGTTCAATCCTAAACACACACACACACACACACTCACACACACACACACACACAGGATGCATGTTCCTCACAACCTGTCAATCATCGGTCCTGCTGAATTGGCCTATTTACGTCTGGAACCACAGCTCAGGCCTCACCTTCTCTTTGTCCTTATCTTCTGCCCCCACCAACCAGGCAGGTCTAGTTTTCTTTAACCACATCACACTGCTACTTCCAGAAGGCCAGGCTGGCGTCTTTTTCACCTCTAAACCCCTAGCCTATAGTTGGGTGAAGGCCAGAATTAAGGCTGGCTAAGTGTTTGTTGAGTGACTTAATGACATAGTATGCATCTCCTCTCTCTGAGTCCAGCCCCTCATTAGGATGAACTTCTTGGTTTAAGGAGTTTTGACTGTTAGAAAACTAAACAGTCCTTTCTTAACTGAGCTGAGGTCCATACCAGATGATACCCTTCAAGAGTCCTGACTTTGTTTTCACGAGTCACCCAGGTTGTCTAGGGCTATGGTTTTGGTGTGGTTCAAGGGTCTGCAACCCTGGTATGATTTGAGAACTAAAAATGCAAATTGTCATAGGCACATTGACTTACGCCTGTAATACCAGCATGGAGGAGACTGAGGCAGGAGGATCTCTGCGAGTTCAAGGAAGACCTGGCTACATAGTAAGTTCAAGATCAGTCTGAATTGCACAGTGAGATCCTGTCTTGGAAAGAAAGAAAGAAAGAAAGAAAGAGAGGGAGGAAGGAAAAGAAAGGAAAGGAAAGGAAAGGAAAGGAAAGGAAAGGAAAGGAAAGGAAAGGAAAGGAAAGGAAAGGAAAGGAAAGGAAAATGAAAGTATCAGCTTGGCATGACGGGGCAGTGCCCATGAGGCTGAGGCAAGAGGGTCACCACAATTCAAGGCCAGCACATAGTGAGCTCAAGGCCAGCTTAAACTATATCCTCATCCTGCATCAGAATTATCTATGGTATCAAAATAAAAAATAAAAATAATTACCTGCAGAACTTTAACAACCTCACCCTTAGAGATCTTCATTCAATAGATCTAGGGTGGATCACAGATTGATTGACATATAAAATATAGGACACCCAATTAAATTTGAATTTCAGATAAACAATGAATAATTCTTAGAACTATGCCCCAAATAGGAAATTCATGAAATTCAAATTTAATTTAATTAGGCACCCTGTAGTTTTATTTGTCAAATCTGGCAACCTTCAGTGGAGATCTTTACTTCTAACAAACTCCGCAGCAGAAATTTCAAGCAGGTAGTCAGGCCTGATGGTACGAGCTTGTCATCCCAGCACCCTGGGAGGCAGAGGCAGGACTGCAGGCTGGAGCCCTGTCTGGGTAACTTGGAGACCTAGCAAGACCCCTGTCTCAAAATTAAAAAAAAAAAAAATAATAAGGTTATGGGTCCATTATTATGTGTATCTACAATGTGCCGATAATATCTAATTATAAAGGCTGTGGAAGGGCCCGTGAGATACCTCGGTGGACTAAGTGCCTGCTTAGGCAAGTGCGGGGCTTGGGGTTTGATCCCTAACACCACGTGCCACGCTGGCCCCGCCCCTGGGTACGCTGAGCCAGCCGCTGAGTCTGGTCATGGTGGCACATGCCTGTAATCCCAGCATTGGGGAGGCTGAAAACAGGAGGATCACTAGCAGTCCAAGCTGCACAGTGAGACCTTGTACCAAGTACATAAAAAATAAAAGAGAATAAAAATAAAGGCTATCGATATAGTCCAGTGCAAAGGTCCTGAGTTCAATCCCTAGTACAGAAAAAATTATTTCAACTAGTCTTGACCTAAATCCTCTATCATCCTTCAAGTTTTTGAAGCTAGGGGTTCTGCCCACCTGTATAGCTTATAATCTCCCCCTTGCAGGCATGGTATTTTTGCTGATGGAGCTAAAGATAACATGTTTTTCTGTAGCCACACCACAGTATTGACTCAAATTGAGTCTGTGATCATTGAAAATCCCTAAATCCTTCCTAAATATATGAATTCTAGACTATGTCTACGCCATTCCAATTTTAGAGCGTTACTTTTGGGGCCCAGCTCCAGCATGTGCCACTTCTCCTTTTCCATCTTCTTAGATTCTTTCCATTTTTTTCCATCTGTTGTGTCCTTTTAGACTCTGGCTGTAAATGTATGAGCTCTCTGAGACTGTGTCCTCAGCAAATCTGATCTTAGGCTATTGCTGTTCCAACCAATCAATGTATGGGACCAGGCATGGGAAGGACAGAGCCCTGTGGGCCTCCACTCAATACTTGCCTCTAATACAACATTGGCTTATGAATCTGCTTCTCCTCCATGTAGGTCCTTCTATCAACTAATTACAATAGGAAAAGATTCAGGTTGAGAAGCTGGGTATGTGGCCCAGGGGTAGAGCTCTTGCCTTGCATGCATAAGGCCCTGGGTTCAATTTCTGGCACCATCACGGGTGAGGGGTGGGTTCCAGTTGAATATTCCTTATCCAAAATACTGAAGTTCAAAAGTGTCTCTGATTTCAAAGGTGTTCAGATTTGGGGATATTTACATATATACAATATGGTGTTGCTGGGCATGGTAGCACATGCCTGTGATCCCCAGCCTCCTCTGGGAGGCTGGGGCAGAGGCATCACATCTTTGAACTCAGGATGGACAAATTAGTGACTTAAAAAGATTCTGTCTCAAAAAAAAGAAAAGAGCCGGGGAGATAGATCAGTGGAATAAGTGCTTCCCTGGCAAGTGCAAGGGCCTGAGTTCAATCCCCAGTTCTGCCAAAAAATATATATATATAATGCCGGGCGTGGTGGCGCACGCCTATAATCCCAGCACTCGGGAGGCT
>PVKA01001548.1:132597-144011 GCA_004027165.1 Ctenomys sociabilis
AAAAAAAAAAAAAAAAAAAAAAAAAAAAAAAAAAAAAAAATATATATATATATATATATATAAATTCCAGCCAGCAGGAACCATGTTGGGAAATATGGGGTCTGGAGGTTGGCTCAGGACAGGGCAGAACCAGGGTTGAAGAGGGTGGCCTCCATGGCAAGTGCCTGCCTGGTATGCCTGAGACCCTTTGTTCTATTCCCAGCTCCTAGTACTGGCAGCAGCATGGGGGGTGAAGTTTTGAGATGGCAGGAGGTAAACAGCAGGAGGGCCCTGGGGCCACACTGACTTGGCCCTGTGTTCTCCGACAACCTCCCTTTGTAATTCTCTGATTGGTTCTGTTCCTGTGCATGGATCTCCCCATGTGTTAGGCACTTGGCTGCCACTAGAGTTGAAATCTAAACTCCCCTCGACCCAGGGGAGCCAGACAGTGAACCTGCAGTGCTGGCAGAAGTGGCAAGAGCTCCTGACAGGGTGAGAGCGAGGGGGGCTTCTGGAAGGGAACGATGCCTCAGGGGGTGACTCTCAGGACAGCAGGAGCCGGGTGAAGAGCATCTTGGGAAAAGAAGCAGCAGCAGCAGCAAGCAGACTGGGTGGGTAGAGAGAGGGAGAGGACCAAAGTGGCAGGGATGAGGCTGGCCCGGGAGGCTGCACATGTCACCACGTTAAGTCAAGGCAACAGGAAGTCGCTGGAGCTGACTTGGGGTGCTACACAGTCTGGTGTGCTCCTGGAATGGTCTGCCAAGTTGCTGATGAAGGGGGGCAGTCCGAGGACAGCTAGGCCAGGTGTGACACTGAGGCAGCAGTCAGAGGCGATGACGACTCCAAGCTACAAGGCTGTCCCTGGCTCAGGTGACCACCAGAGGGGTCACTAACAGCCCAGCACCATGGCCGAGGTGCCAGGGGAGCTGGGCTCCCAGAGCTTGGTTTGGGGAATGGCAAGTGGGTGATGCTTGTGGGATACTCCAGAAGACCTGCTGGAAGTGGGGTGCAGGACAGATCAGGAAGCCGATGAGGCTTGGGGTAAAGAGTAGGACAGAGGAACAGCTGCAGTCTCACAGCCCCCAGAAGCCTCCTCTCCTGAGGAGTCTGAGTGGTGATCCCAAGCACAGGTAGTTATCAGAGAGGGGCAGTGAAATCCTCAGGGTCACGCAGCAAGGAGTTGAGGAACCTGGCCTAGAACTACCTCAGGTGCCTGGAATTGGAGGGAGGAGCTGAGAGGAGCCTGTGTCTACATCGCAGTCTCCCTGTGCCCTGCAAGGCCTCTTCAGTGGGCCATCGCTGTCCTCCTGTCTGCCTTCCAGCTCCTGTGTTCTGATGGCTCCTACCCCATCACTCTGAGGCCAGCAGGGGCCTGGGGAGGGGTGCTGGGAGAGTGTTGCTGGGAAGACCCCATCTGGCAGGCCCAATCCCTTCTCTTCCTACTTCTTCCCCTGCCCTCCCTCCCATCCCGTTCCCTGGGAATGAGGCCTCCCTGTTGCTTAGCAACTAGCAGAGACTTGAAGAAGGGAAAAGGAAATAAATAGCTCAGGAGGTGCCTCCCCTCTGCTAAGATAGAGGCCCTTGGTGTGTGTGTGCGTGTGTGTGTGTGTGTGTGTGTGTGTGAGCGCGCGCGCGCGCGCGCACGCGCACGCATGTGTACAGGTGCCTGCTCTACTTTGGACCTAACACAGGGCCAGGACTTTTAACTCTGCTCCACTCCAATCCTACAGATGTGGCTGCCTGGAGTTAATGCAGTGTCACTCTAGATCATATCATTAGAAGCACTGTTTCCAGAACAAAGGAGGGGACAGTTCTCTGGGCCTTAATCTGGATGAGACCCCCAGCTAGAAGGCTGGCTCTGGAGAAGTGAGATGGAAATAGGAACTGAAAAAGCATCCAGGAGGAAGAGAGGGGACCTTGGAGATAGCCCCACATCCTATCTTTACAGGGTGCAGGTTGGAAGGTACAAACACTCCATAGTCTGTGACCCCATTGGGACAGAACCAGGACAGTGGGGGCGGGGGTCTGAAGGAAAAGCATGTAAATAAAACCCGCAAGGATTCCAGACAGGCCTTGGATGGCTGGGGAGCTCGAGTGCACTGAGGTTCCCAAGATCCAGCTGCTTCCTGGGCTGAGGTGTGACCCGAGGTTCGGACCCATCACCTGCTCCCCACCTCCCCCAGCATGAGAGGAAGCAGATTAGAACCAGGAACGGTCCTCACAGCCCTAGGATTAGCTCGCGCAGAGAGGAGCTTAGCGGGTGGCCCGGAAGTGACCCTCCCGCCTCTGTGTCTGTCCCGCAGGGCTGGCGGCTAGGACCAGCTGCCATGTCCTCCACCGTGAACAACGGGGCGGCTGGCACGCCGTCCCCGCCCGACGCCGCCAACGGCTTCCCGCAGCCCGGAGCCTCGTCCGGGACCTGGCCGCGGCCGGAGGAGGAGCTGCGCACCGCAGAGCCGGGCCTGGTGAAGCGCGCGCACCGTGAGATCCTGGACCATGAGCGTAAGCGGCGCGTGGAGCTCAAGTGCATGGAGCTGCAGGAAATGATGGAAGAGCAGGGGTGAGCAAGGGGGCGTGGTGAGCTGGGAGGGTGGGCGTGGTTGCCCTCTGTGGGCGTGGCTTGAGCAAAATAAGGTGACCCAGGAGGTCTTGGAGCCAGGTTCCGGCAAGGGACGGTAGGGGTCCGGACTAGCTGGGTGGAACTATTGAAAGTCCAGCCCACCTGTCATTCAATCGTTATTCAGCCTTCACTCTAAAGCAGTCTTTGAAGCACTGCTCTCTGTCAAGCTCCCAGGCTTTGATTCTCAGAAGCTAGAAACACAATCCTCACCCTCCAGAAACATCCACCTCCATGGGAAGAAGAGGCATGAAAACATCAATGACAACTAAAGGCCTCAGCTTTCCCATCTATAAAATGGTCGAACAGAGCTGACATGCCAGTACCATATGCCAGGGCTGACTGTAGCCAAAGGAGTTGCAGGCTGGACTCAGAACCCAACTGGAGGGGCAGGGGAGATGGCTCAGTAGAATAAGTGCTTCCCTAGCAAGCACAAGGGTCTGAGTTCAATCCCCGGTTCTGACAAAAAAAAAAAAAAAGAACCCAGCTGAAGTCACTTCCTCTTCTCAAAGACACACACACACACACACACACACACACACACACACAAGCACGCGCATGCGCGCATGCGCACGAGCTCAAACCTGCAAAAGCCTGTTAATACTTACCACAAGACAGATCAGACTCTCAGCTGAAGAACAGGACAGGTGAGCACTTCAGCAGCTCAGAGGAGAGATTCTGAGATGTGGGGAGAAGAGAAAACATTTCTGTAGTACCTGATGATGCGTAGGAGCTTGTCCCAGGGAGGAGCAGCAGCCCAGGTCATCTCCAGCCACGCAGTTCACACGTTGGCAGTAGAGGCTTAGGGACCTCATGGCTATCATGTCCCCTCACTCATGTGGTTGGAGGCAAAGAGCAGAGAACAGAGACATATACCCCACCTGTGCGACCTCGGGGAAGCTGGAGTCCCAGGACCCTTTGCATCTGCCCGGAGTATGCTGGAATGCATGAGCCGGCTGCTGTGGCCGTCAGGCAGACAGGAGGACCTGCCTGGAAGCAGCCTTCTCCTGGGAAACCAGGCAGCCTGAGGCCAGCAGAATCCTTTCTGGTCACACCTATGCTGTCACCAGCCCTCCTGGGCTCCCCGAGACAGGGGCTAGCATCTCTGTGGAGCTCAGGGAGAAGGCATGGAGGCCCAGAGGCAGCCAGCTCCCTCAGCAGCCGACTGGTCAGTGGGGTGCAGCCACTCTTCACCGCCATGGCGCTATCCATGCTCGTAGCTGTAACTTGACCCCAATCAAACCCCAGTTGCTTCATCTCACAAGTGGAACACCGCCTTCCAGGGTGGTTCTGAAGGACCAAGTCCCAGTGAGGCCAGCCCAGTCCCCACAGAGCACTCCATAAACATCAGAGCCTCTTGTTCTTTTACAAACTCTAGCGATTAATATCATTTCTGGAAACATTGGTTGGTTCCCATTTATTCACCAGGTTCTCGGGCATTTGACAAATATTCCCACTCGTCACAGGAACACACTCTTCGGTCCCATTAAAAAGCAATCTTTCTCCTTAATATGGATGGAAAGCCAACTAATTCGTTGGTGATTGATGCTGCACTTGAAGTCACCTTCCCAGGCATCCTCCATACGCAGGCGGCCACCACCCATGGGGCTGGGGGAACAGGTAAGGCTCTGCTCCTAGCCAGGAATGGGGCCTGGAGCCTTCTCCTCTCTCCACCGCTCCTCTGTAAGATGGGAGTAAAAACCATGGCACGTGTGCCATAGTGGGCTGTTTGCATCACTGAGGGCTCTGAAAGGTTCACCATCACTTCCCAAGGAGACTGCCTAGGAAGAACTTGGGTCCACACGGATGGGCAAGGTGGACTGTTTTCCTTCCAGGGACCTTTTAAAATGCAGAGCTCCTCTGCCCCACCTCCACTCACCCAGAGAGTAAGCTGAGGTGTCCCGCAAGGCAGAATGGCTCTTGCCAGCCCCTTCCTTCCTGGGGAATGGGGACCAAGGAGCTGGGGAACACTGGTATTGGGAGTTTGGCATGGAAAGAAACACCGTGACTTCCCTCTCCCTCCTCCCACTGCACTGCCTGGTACACTCTTTGCGTGTGTGTGTGTGTGTGTGTGTGTGTGTGTGTGTGTGTGTGTGTATTTGATTGTTACAGGGCTCACTATGCAGCTCAGACTCATAGTGATCCTCCTGTTTTCAGCCTCCCCAGCGCTGGGATTACAGGCACATATCATCATGTCTAACTCTGTGGCTAGCTTAGCCCACCCTAGGGGTGGGGCTCACACAGCATGTGGTGCCTGGAGTGGAACTGTGGTCCCTACACTTGCCTAAGCTTGCCTAAGCAGGCGCATTAGCTCACTGACCTATCTCACCAGCCCATGCCTGGTACACTCTTTGACTGAGCTTTTGAGGGAGAGGGATAGAACCTGGGGCCTTTTGCCCTGTGCTACATCCTCAGCCCTTTCTATTTTTTTGTTTAAAACTCTCACTCAGTTATTAAGTCCAGCCTGAGCAACTTGGCAACTTAACAAGACACTGTCTCAAAATAATAATAATAATAAATAATAATAATAATAATAATAATAATAATAATAATAATAATTTTTCAAAACATCTAGAGATGTAGCTTAGGAAAAAGGACCTGGGTTCAATCCTCAGTATTTCAGAGAAGGAAGGAAGGAAGGAGGAAAAGAATGGAGAGAGGGAAGGAAAGATGGGAAGGAGGAAGGGAGGAAGGAAGGATGAAAGAAAGAAAAAAGGAAGAAAGAGGAGAGGAGAGGAGGGAAGAGGAGGGAAGGGAAGGGAAGGGAAGGGAAGGGAAGGGAAGGGAAGGGAAGAGAAGAAGGCCAGGGCTATAACTCAGTGGTGTACGTGCCTGTCTGGCAAGCACAAGGTCCTCAGTTTGATCCCCAGTACCAAAAAAAAAAAAAAAAAAGAGAGAGATACCAGGGAGCAAAAGTCATCTCCCCAACTCTCTTGGTCATCCAACACCCCTGCCCTCAATGGGCAGGTGCCTGAGTTGGAAGACCAGCCCTTCCCTGGGACCAGCCCTTGCCCACTGCACAGGGCTGCTCCAGTTATTTTTTCCCCCAGTACTAGGGATTGAACCCAGGATGTCCCCAACTGAGCTGTACATCCTCAGGCCATTTTTAATTTTGAGGCAGGTTCTAGCTAAATTGTGCATGCTAGGCTCAAAATTGTGACCTTTAGGCTTTGCTCCCACCCACCACACTCCATGGACACCTAAGCTCAGCTGGGACTCTCATCTGAGGCCCCTCCCAGCTGCTGGGTACTGGCCCAGCTTCACCCTCAGCTGTCTCCATCCCAGCCCCTCCTGAGCCAGGCCCCATCCAGGTGACCAGTGGCTGGTCCCCCTTGCAGCCCTATAATCCAGGGCTGGGGGCTATAAAAGGTCTTGCACTGTGTTTGTCTCTGTGTAGGTGACAGTGACAGGCTAGTGCCCCAGGAGAAGGTGACACAGGAGCAGGTGCTTTCTGTGCCTCAGCTGCTCTTCCTGAGCATGGGCCAGGCCAACAGACTGAGGGTTCTGGGCCACCCAAAGGGCAACCAGGCCAGCAGCAGCCAAGCGATGGCCGAGATAGGGGCCAGACAGGGGCCGAGTGGACGGTGATGAGCCAGGGCCCAGAGCTTGGTGATGCTGGCTGTGCAGGAGGCTGATCCTGCAGGCGTTAGGGAACCAGGCGAGGAAATACCTGGGGCTCCCACCCAAATCCCCACATAACCAAGTGGCCCCACACCTCAGCATTGTTCCTCCTGGGGAGTCTCCTCCATTCCATGCCCTCTGCTCTCAGGGCCATGCTTCAGCTCTGCCTCGACCTCTCCCACCTCAACCCCACCAGAGCTCCACACCAGCCTGCTCTCTACCAGGTCCCTCTCTCCAGCCACACACCAACCAGAGCCATCTTGCCAAAGTGAAAATCCAAACTTCAGATTCTCCAGTGCCTCTCCATCACCAGCCAGTCATTTGTCAAAAAAAATCTGGATGCCACAATGCAGATGCCAGTCACTGGGGATGCCACAGTGAACCCAACAGAAGGCTCCCGCCCTCAGGGAACTCTGAGCCAGTGTGGGAAACAGAGGAGTCAACAGATAATTACTAGAGCATGAACCACCTGCCAGGATCCAGGAGGTGCAGGTTGCTATAGAAACACAAATGCTGGCACCAGACCTGGTCGGAGGTATCCATCTTGCCGTCAACATCCAATAAGACAAAGCTTTGTGCTTTCACCATGATTATTTCCACAGGATAAATCTGGAAGTTAGTTTATGAGCCAAAGGATGTGTTTTTTAATTAAGGCTCTTGAAAAAAAATTGCTGTGGTAAACTGTGTCAGTGCACACCTGTAATCTCAGCACTGGGGAGGCTGAAACAGGAGTATCACTACAAGTCTGAGCTGTGTAGTGAGACCCTGTATCAAATAAATAAAAATTTTAAATTAAAAAAAAAAACCCTGGATTTCTCTCCTGTAAATGTTTGCTGGATTAATAAAGGAAAAGAGATGAGCCCACACACATACCAAAAGAGTGATATACTATTTTCATGGACAGACTCAGGGGGAAGGACTGGATATGCCACAGAAGGTGTGCAAGGCAGAGATAAGATAGGACACCCCCCCCCCAAGTCCTTACTCTGGCATCAGGCCTTCTGCCCAGAACACTGACCTGCAAGCTGCCTCTCCTCTGGGGAGGTCATTTAGCAACAGCTGCAAGACACCTGTATGCATCAGGCGCATAGAAAATGCTGGGTGTGTGAAGGCCCTTAGGGCTGGGACACAGGGTGTGGCCCTGCAGGAACTGGAAAAACAGGAAAGTAGCTGTCACAAGCTGGGGGCCCTATGGAGAAAGGTAATGACCGCCCCACAGCGTGGTGGCAGGAGTGGAGTGTAGACAGTCCTGTGCCCCTCCCCTGAGACTGGGCGTAGGGGGTGAAGAACAGAGCAGAGAAGGTGAAAGCCCCCATCGCAGGCCCAGACTTCTCCCACCCACCCCCAGGCGAGCAGCAGAGGGTGAGTCACTTGGCAGCATGGAGCTTGCCAGGGTGCCCATGCTCTGAGGACCTCCCAAGACTGCTGTGAGGATCAGACATCAACAAGGCAAAAAAGCAGAAAAGACTGCTTCTGTGTCAAAGCCAAGATTCTCACTTCTGAACAATGGCTCGAGACATCTGGAGCTGGCTGGGTTGACCCAGGCCTGTAATCCCAGCGCTGTGGGAGGCTGAAGCAGCAGGAGCACAAGTTGCCTATTCTGTACAATCTAGCGCCTTAGAAAGGGCTTATCCCAAAGTAAAGTAAAAACAAGAAGGGTGGGGTTGTAGCTCAGTGCAAAGGTGCTGGGTTTGGTTCCCAGTACTGGGGAAAGAGACAGACAGACAGAGAGACAGATAGACAGACAGAAACCGAGACAGAGGCAGAGGCAGAGACAGGGACAGAGACAGATCAGAGTTGTGGTAGCAAGAAGGACTCAGCCACATCTGGCTTATCTCTTCCCAGTTCCTAGGCTCAGAGAGATCATCTTGCCTCAGCCTCTCAAGTAGCTGGGACTACAAGTGCTGGGAGAAGCCCGGAACCCCACTCTGCTTAACTCTGCCTTTTGTCTGGTTGGTGGGTGGGTGGGTTGACTAGTCTACTGTGGAATGGACAGCCCTGGCACTTCCTCAGTGCCAGGGCCTAGCTGGATTCTGTGACCTCAGGCAAGGTATAGCAATCCAGGGTCTGTGCTGATGACTCAGGAGATGGGGTTGGGAGCTGGGCCAAGCTGGGCTGGGTTTGGTCCAGTCAGGTGGGAGGATCTGAACCCAGGAGAGCAGCCTTCTCATGTGCTGTGCCCCACAGGTACTCAGAGGAGGAGATCCAGCAGAAGGTCGGGACCTTCCGGCAGATGCTGATGGAGAAGGAGGGAGTACTCACCAGGGAGGACCGGCCCGGGGCCCACATGTGAGTGTTCACCCATGGTGGGCAGACTGGGGCCTGCTCAGGAGCGCCATCAGGTGGCTGGGGCTGGATCTGGAACTGGCGTGGCATGGGGTGGGATGGGGACACAAAACAGGGGCATCTTGACATCACCAAGGGCTTCCTGATGCCACCCCAGATTCCTTCTATGGCTCAGAGACAGGAGGGGCTGCAGAAGCACCCAGATCTCAGCTCAGGGCTTCAGAAATACTCCGTTGTCACTCACTGACAATGTGACCCCAAACAAGCCACACAGCCATGGCTATTTCCACCTGTCCAACGGGCTCCTGAGGCATGAAAGGTAGGAACACACAGACCAATGTCATTGCTATCACAGTCAAAGACTTGGCAGGTACAGTGGATGTGGGCCCTCTGGAGAGCACATCTCTGCCACCTGTCACAGAACCAGAGTAGCAATGAGCTCTGAGTCTCCGGGGGTCGGGGGTTTGGTCAAACAGAAAAGGCACAGGGAGGTTGATTTTGCTTCAGATCAGAGCAGGGCTGCGCAGCACTGAGAATCCAGCAGAAATGGAGCAGGCTGCATTGGGGAAGTGCAGTTTGTGTCTGCAGGGGCCAATGCTGGAGGGCTGGCCCAGCCCGGGCCATGGCTGAGAGCCACTGGATCCACCCACGGGGCCTTCCCCTTGTTCAGCCTCAGCTTCTCCCAGCATCCACATCCCATGCTTCTCGGGCTGAAAGTAAAACGGATTCTCAGTGAGAGGTCAGGGCAAAAGCTACCACCTTCCTTTCAGCAGTGGGACTAGTTTGGGGAACAAGCATCTTGCTGAGGCCCCAAATCCCTGCCCACCTTTATTTACTCCACAAAACCAAGCCAATAAAAAGCCATGCATGGTGGCACAGACCTGTAATCCCAGCACTCAGGAGGCTGAGGCAGGGGGCTTTCTGTGAATTCCAGGTCAGTCTGGGCTGTATAGTGAGTTCAAGACCAACCTGAACTACACAGAGAAATCCTGTCTCAAAAAATAAATAAATAAATAAACGAATAACCTTTCAAGTGAGTCTCCTGTTGTGGTCACCTTAAGAGCCAACCACATGTGGAAAGAGATAAACCTCCATGAAGAAAGGTAAAGCCCCCTCTGTAACCCCTCTGTAACCCTGAGGTATCAGCAGTGAGTATTATCCAAATGCTCCTAATAAACCTCATCTCTCTGGCCAGAGGAGAAGCAAATCAGAAACAGCCTCAGGCTTGGTGGGGGCCTAGTAGGTGACCTCAGGGATCCAGTCTTAGCCTGATGGGTCTCTCTCCTTCTCTGGATGTGAAGTGAGGGTCTAGGGCTGGTCACTTCTCTTCAGCCATCCAGCATCCCTCAACAACTCCTGTACCAACTCTCCTCTTTGGGGACCTGGTTAGCTTCCCACAAAGGTAGGGCCTGCACTTCGCCTCTCTTCTCCATCCTGCTGACCACCAGACTCCTCCCTAGCTGGCTCCCCAAATCACCCCCAGACCAAGAATGTTATGTCTTTCTGATCTACTCATTCAAACTGAGGCTTTACTCTCATCCACTGTGAATGGATTCTACCTTTTCCATCTTCTTGGGGGATGCAATGACAGGAACACTCCCTCCAGTGCAAGTCCATAGTTTTCTTCTGTTTCCTCTCCTAAAGAAAGCATTTCTCTGTCTCTCTCAGCTCTGTCTCCTCCAGCTACCAAGCCACATTTTTCTTCCATTCCTACAAAAGGTGTGCGGCACTCATTGCCTCTGCTTCTGTGAGCCATGGAGATCTGGTAGGGCAGAGGCCCTGAGTTTTGGACTCCTTAGTGGATCAGGCTTCTTTTTTATGGCAGAACCAGGGATTGAACTCAGGCCCTTGCACTTGCCAGGGAAGCACTTATTCCACTGAGCCATCTCCCTAGCCCCAAGCCATGGAGATCTGGCTTCTCTTCCACAGCTCTGAGAGCTCTCAGTCTCCTGAACCCTCTCTACCATGCCCGTAGCTTCTCTTGGGCCCTGGCTTCTCTCTGGCATGTGAAACCCTTGCCTTTCCACTCTGGAAGCCCACCTTCCCTCGTGGCTTCCAACATGCAGTCCTTTCTTCAGCTTCCTCAAAGTCCCATGTGTCCCCAGGTCTCTGCCCCAGGCTTGCCTTTCTTCTTCTCCCTGGGGTCACATCCATTCCCAGCTGGAATGCTCCCTTATTAGCACAGGACTCCCAGGCTTTTCCGTTAGTATTGATCTCCTCTTTACATGAATGAGTGAACAAATGAGTGAAAGACGTAGCTAGGAACCAGACCCCTTGGGAAATATGCCATGGACAGCATAAAGGAGGAGATGGTGCCTGCTCTCCAGATGGAAACACAAGCCTGTAACCTGAAACCAGGATTTGCTGACAACCCCTCACAAGGAGAAGCAAGGCCGCACTTGTGTGGTGCACTTTTCAGGTCCCCTGAATGTTCAAGGAGGGGCTGATGGGCACAAACAGTGGCCGGTCACCCAGGGCTCCCTGGAAGAAGCTGTGGCTGGAAGACCCAAGAGTCAGAGAAACCTGACAGTTGGGGAAATTTGAGGAGATGTTCTGGAGGCTGATCAGGGCCCGGACCCCACTAGAATGCCAGTTGCACGAGAATTGTTATCAGTTTTGTTTACGTGTACCCTTGGATGTTAGAGTAGTGTGGCTTGCCCAGTCTTCCCAAAGCCTCTATTTCCTTATTTATGCAGTAAGAGAGTTGTACTAGAACACTTGTAGCTTGGGCAGCTTAATATGGCATTAAAAATAGTATTACAAGCATCTAGGGATGGTGCCTGTAATCCCAGAAATCTGGGAGGCTGAAGTAGGAGGACTGCAAGTTCAAACCCAGCCTGGACAAGCTAGAAACTTAGCAAGACACATCTCAAAAATTAAGAAAAGAAAATAAAAAAGAGCTGAGGATCTA
>PVKA01001549.1:0-90588 GCA_004027165.1 Ctenomys sociabilis
TATTGAATCTGTGATATAATTCAGCTACATAAATACCTGTAAATATAATATCATGTATGCACCTTGTACAATACCAAAACATTATGAAAACAGTTTGCAATGTATTATTTCATCGACTCTGTATGGTTATGGTGTTTTGAAACTGTCTGATTGACATTTGTATTTCAATAAAATAAAAATAAATGGAAAAAAAAATAAAGGAAAATTCTGTCTCAAAAAAAAAATAAATAAATAAATAAATAAATACTCAGCGATATTCCTTGACGCTGTTAGGTACCAAATAAAAACTAGCTCTTCTCCTTCTATTTCTTTTATCAAAAATGATGAAAGAGTAAGAAATGGGATGCTGTTCTAGCTTGGCCACCAAAGTCATCAGACTATGGGAAAAATAATATGATGGAGTCAAAAAGGTTATGGGGAGGGGTGGGAAAAGGAAGAATCAGGCTGTGCCTGCTTATCCAGCAGGGAGCTGAAGGACGCCAAGGTGATACAAAAAGTAGGCTTCCTGGAACCTTACGGGCAGGTGAGGGAGTGGCAGCGAACAGCAGCACCATGGTGCTGACCAGCCAAATGCAGCCAGACACCTCAAAGGCCCCATTCGAATACAGCGTCCACCTTAGAGAACACACTATGCTGTAGACACACTATGCTCCATGACAAGGTTTCAGACACCAATTTTACAAGAAACTTAATGACTTCAACTTTGTACAAAATGAAACAAAACACATTTAGTTCTTTTGCTGTGAATGATAAAGTATTTTATTAATAAGCAAACATGATATCAATCAACATTTTTGCCGTATGTCTACCATTCACAATTTACTGCTGAGCTAAAAGTAACTAAATCCAGTGAAGGAAGTTACTACACTTGATGCATTTCTTCTACTTTCAGTTCTGGAGGCAAAACATGATTGGAAATAACTGTTTCCTAAGTTACATTAATAGCAATAGTAATCTGTCTCTATTGCAAGTGTATATGCTTTTAATGTGTTTTGGGGGAATGAATAAATAAGTTAGATGACCTTTGCCCCTCTTCTTCCTACCTTGACCTGCCCTGATAATCTAACATAAATGAATTATAATGAGTGCCATCTAATCCTGGTGAATTATTTCTATGCTCTATATCAAAATAACCTCTGATTTATTGTTTAGATTTCCAATTTGTTCCTACAAAGATATTTTTATAGATCTGTTACATTTTTCTGATAGCTCTTACTGATACATCCTGAAATAATATTAGGCTTTTCTTCATGGAAAGCTTGTCACAGTAAAGACAGAAGCACCATAAATGCACATTGTTCACTGGCTTTATCTTAACATTACTTCCACTAAGATACTGTGTGATGATGCAACAGTTGAGTTGATATACATATAAGAGTGTCAAAATAATACCAGTACAATCATAATTATCAGAATATGGGCTATGCAAGCCACCTCCAAACAGAACACATGGTTTCAGTTGGGCATCTGGGTACGGGACCCAAAGCTGCAGAGCTTGTTCTAAGTGCATGCACTGCCTGGGGCATTCCTGATGCTGTCAGTGACAGACAGGTGGTGTCTTGCCCCTTGGACAGCACCAGCCACACTCCCGGATGGCCAGCATCTTGCAGAATAAATGAAGTAGAACCCCCCTCAGGTGCTCCATCTGGCCGAAGAGAACTGCCTCGTGCATGACTGAACTTCTTCAACTCTTATCTTTTCCATATTCATCCAAGAAGGAAACTGTCTTCTCTTACATGATTTTATTGAAAGGCTAATCATATATTGAAAAATTGTAGCCATGTACAATGATGTGTTTGTAATAAAAACCGAGATTATTCTTATGTAGTTTCAAGACACCTTTTCACATAGGCTCCCTGAGTGTATTTGTTTTCTTGAATTTCCTTCAGTAACTGTGTTTTTGACACTTATTTTTCAATGTCTTTCCTCTTGTATGAACCGTAGCCCTATTAAATGTGAAGTCGATCTGCTCTTTTGAAATATTGGATTGATTTTCTATTTTGGGATGACTGTAGTGTAAGTTCTTTCATTTGTTTTATGAACAGAAATAAATCTTTCACCAGCCACACCCCCGGGGTGCACTGAGATGGCAACTGAGACTGGACATTGTGGGGCATTCCTGAAATCCCAGCTCTTGGGAGGTTGTAAACAGGTGGACCACTATTAGTCGGATCTAGTAGTGACACCCTGAACACCCTGTAGACCCTTCCCTAAAATACATGAAAAAAGGAAAGAAAGAGAAATCCTTCCTCCTTCTCAGGTGTTTTTCACAGTACTGGAAACCTGACTGATGCAGAACACAGTGGGATCATAGCACAAAGACATTATTCAACTCCATAAAGAGGGCTCTTAAGGTGCCCACCTCCTGGATCCCCGTCCCGCAGGAGATGGCAGCCTCCTTCTGTGGGGCTGTCTGTACATACTGGATCCTAGTCAGGTTCTTTAGTTGTTTTTAAGAGAATTAAAAATAATAATTAAAAAACTTATAAATGTCATATAATTTCACTAAACAAAACTATAGAAATTCAGCCATGGCTGTTATATTACATACAATTGTCTTCAAATGAGTTGTTTAGATTTCCACCTATGAGCATGAAAAATGGGTCAAAAATTTTTAAAAGGAAAAACTTTAAGCACTAACACTTCCTTATGATAAACCACTAGGAATCATCCACACAATTATTTATATACATAAATATATATATATATATTTTTTCCTTCCTTTTTTCTCCTCTCCCTCATCCGAGGTATTTCTTCCTTTTGGACAATTTCTTTCCCTTTCACAGTATCTGTCGTACCTTTTAGATTACTTACTCTTTCATTTTCTTACGTTAGGGAGACAATATGATGCACATATATTCAGGTTGAATTTTGAGAATTTTAAAACACCAGAAATAGATTTTTCTGTAGTAAGAACACATACACACAGAGTAGATGTGAGAGGATTTATTTTTGATAAAAAATCTTCCAGAAAAATGGTATGGGTACTCTATCAACTTACAGTTCTTCACGCTAAGGAGAAACTGTCAGTGACCACACTGAGGAAGCTCATTTTCCGTGTACCTTCAAGTCAGCATTGCGAGAGCTGCTTCTTGTGCCAGGCCTTTTCTGTTATTTGAGGATGTGAACCTGTCACCCACACTGATCCCAAAGATCTGAGAGGAGTTACAAAATACTTGCAGGTGCTGTGGAGATTGCGCAGTGGCATAAGTACCTGCCTGGCAAGTGAAAGGTCCCGAGTTTGATTCCTGGTTCAAAAAAAATACACACATGTTATAATAAATAAAGATAAATGAGAAAAGTGGAGTAAAAATGTGAAACTAGGAGTGAAACCTGAATTCCTTCTTTCCAGCAGCCAAGATGGAGAGAGTCTATGATGTGGTTTCCTACGAATATGAAAGCCCTTAGGGACACAATTATTCCTGCCACTGAGCAAACTTTGTTTTCTTTTATCTTCACAAGGAAAATACTTGTTAAGACATGGGTACACTTGAAATTTTAGGATGTGGAAAAACAATTAATAATTCATAGAATGGAAATATCTTTATAGCTTAAGAATAAATTTCATGCAGAAGTCCTGCATGTTGCCAATGGACTCGTAGTACAATTTAATTTAGTATGAACAGTTCTGTGCCACATAAGGACTTGGGAGTATTCCTGAGTTTGTCTGTGGTAACGAGAAGTTTGTGTGAAGGGAGGTTGAGGGACATGAATATGTAAGGAAAGGAATCACTAAATATCTAGTTAGTTATGAAGATTTCTCAAACAGAATTAGATGAAGACACTAGGAATCTATTCTTGGTTTATATATTCAATTTTTATCATCAAATGTTGATACCAATTGATTTATTTTCCACTCTTCTACTTTTGGTTTTATAGTATTCCTTTGGCATTTTAGTAACAATCATTTATTAATTTGTTGTTATAATCTTTATACCTTCATATAAGCATACAAACTTATATAAATGAGATCAAATAATATTTGTTTTTAACATGAATCCCTCTGTCCCATCAGCATCTCTCTTTTCATTAAGTTATTTTTTATTTTTAGAATATTTATATTATCTTTCACAAATTCAGACATATACATACTATATATATACATATACATGTATATATATATATCCATATAAATGTACATAAATGTACTCCCATGAACAATGTGTATACACCTAGATACACACTTATGTAATTTTTGGAACTACAGCATGTTTTCATTTACTTTTGGCTATTTATCTTCCTTTATTTATTTTTCAAATTGTCTATTATGATTTGCCCACAGGGTTCTTCTTCCTAATTATTTTGAGGCATTTGCATGCATAAATTGACTCATTGTACATAGTTGTAATTACAGATTTTTGGTAAGTTATTGATCTTTTCTTTTTTCTTTTTTATATTTATTATTTTAATAACTGCATTGCCAACAATTATTTTAATAAATTCTCCAAACATTAGACTGTATAGTTTGTCTCCTAAAGTTTTGTGAGTCATTTTCTTTGTATTTAAACTTTGTTTAGGGCTGGTCAGATAGCTCAGCAGTGCAGAGCACCTGCCTGGGCAGAGCACAGGGCTGGGCTCCTATCTATGGCGTGCCTGCAGGTCCCACCCTGGGGACGTGCTGAGCTTGCAATTGAGACTGGGTGTGGTGGCTTGCACCTGTAATCCCAGCGCTTGGGAGGCTGAAAACAAGAGAATCACTGAGTCCGATTTAGGTAGTGAGACCCTGTAGATCCTGTACTAAATACCTAAAAAGATTTTATTAAATCTATTGTTTATATGTATGAAAAGTTCTGTTTCAATTCCTTTTTTGTTGTTGTTTGTTTTTAATGTATTTGATATAGGGCCTACAGGGTCTCGCTATACAGATTGGACTCATAATGATCCTCCTGTTTTCAGCCTCCCAAGTGCTGGGATTACAGGCGTGAGCCCGCGGGCCTTCTCAGTCACTGGCTCAGGGTGCCCCAGCGGTGGGGCGGCACTGCCCGTGCTCTGCCTACAGGCACTTCAGTCTGCTGAGCTATCTGGCCCGCCCTCTGGTGGAAGTTTTAGTAACAGGTGAAACCTATATATTAAGTAAATAAATTTACCCACTGGACTTCAGTGCTAGTGAATGTTTCAGATACTAACCTCCTACAGAGACATATATTAAAAAATTATCTCACCTATGTATTCTATTTTTTTTTTGCTTTACCATCACCACATATCTTAGAATATAAAGGACATACTTTCATAAACCAAGATAAATAGTAATCTTCTTTCACATGTTTGCTATAGTTATAGCTAGACACGTTTTTCTATACGATGTAAAATCCATCTGATTTCAGGCAAAATACCACTGTAATTTTAATTGAAATCATTTTCAATGTGCACCTGAATTTTCAGAGATATTTCTAAAACTTTCTATGTGTTCTCATGAAACTACTGACTGTCACTGGACTGCAAACAGTTTCATGCATGTGAGATGGTAGATATAATTCTAAGTAGGTGTTAGCTGGAAGGAAATGCTAATGGAGCGGTAGAGAGTGTGTCGAGCTTATATGCAGTTTACAGTGTTGTTTACCTGCTCTTAAGTTTTGTTGAGATTTTCTCTTTCTTTCTTCTTGCTTTCTTTCTCTTTCTTTCTTTCTTTCTTTCTTTCTTTCTTTCTTTCTTTCTTTCTTTCTTTCTCTCTCTCTCTCTCTCTCTTTCTTTTTTCTTTCTTTCTTCCTTCCTTCCTTCCTTCCTTCCTTCCTTCCTTCCTTCCTTCCTTCCTTTCCTTTCCTTTCTTCCTCTCTTTCTTTTTTTGTATTTTAGGGAAGGGTCTACAGGGTGTTCAGGGTCTCACTACTAGATCTGACTTGTAGTGATCCACCTGTTTACAGCCTCCAAAGAGCTGGGATTATAGGTGGGCACCACCACGCCCAGTTACAATTGCCATCTCAGAGCTCCCTGATGGCAGGGACTATATAGCAGGCTGTGGGATTGAACCCCCAACTCCTGAGCCTGCTTGCAGATGCTTTATTCCGCTGAGCTATTTGGCCGGCCCTATTTTCTATTTCTTTACAATTTATTCTTAAGAAATATATTTCAAGAAATTGGGGCTCTCTCATAATTGGTAGTGAGTGCAGTTCTTTTTTTTTTTTTTTTTTTTTTTTTTTTTTTTTTTTTTTTTTTTTTTTTTTTTTTTTTTTTTTTTTTTTTTTTTTTTTTTTTTTTTTTTTTTTTTTTTAAAAGGCCTTGTTTAAATTGAAAGAAACAAAATGAGCACTGTGTAAACTTTTCTTCTGTTACATCCCAGGTCAGTATGGCACTTAGAATATCAATATGTTGTGTAGCTGTGTAGTTTAAATGCTAGACACTAAAACTGCAACGAAATTAAAGTATTTTTTGTTCAGATGTTAGGATACCACAGTACTTTCTGAATTATAATTCTAGGTCAATAAGTTTCAAATATTTCAGGTGATTGGAAACGGGCATAGTGATGCATACCTACAAGCTCAACACTCTGGGAAGCTGCTGCAGAAGAACTCAAAGTTCAGGTCTTCCTGGATTACTTGGCAACACAGCAAGATGTCTCAAAATAAAAGATATTTCCACTTTTAAGAGAACTCAAGAACCATTAAACTAATTTCATGCCCTAATTATGGGAAAAGTACTTTGAAAATCACTGCCTGGAACATTACTGTTTTTTTTTTTTTTTTTCTAAGAGTAGTAGTAACATTACTAGCACTCATAGAAAGCTTATAATACTACAGACAATAGTTTCTCTATGTTGTATCCATTGCATCACTCGATTTTTATGATAAAGTATGGAGCTGCTAGATGTGTCCACCGGGACAGGTAGATAAAGTAACTTTCTCAGGAGCAACCTGAGCTGCAGCTATGGAATTTGGCCCCAAGTAATGTCATTCTAGAGCAGATACACCTCAACTAGCAGTCAATTGTCTCTCCTTAGCAAAATCCTGGCCACCCACTATTATTTTACTGCTGATAACAATTGCCAAAAGATTGGGGCTGGGTACGTTTATGAAAGAGAGAAATCGATGTAATTCAGAGAAACAAAGTTCTGTGGCTGCTGAGTCTTAATTAATTCTCTGTCTAGCTCTGTAGAGCTCTAATACCAAGGATCTACTCAGAACACTCCATATACATACAAAGTTAAACCACTGTTTAATAACTGTTGCTGTTCTAACTCAGGATCTCATGCCTCCAGACAGGTGCTGTGTCACTGAGCTATATCCCCTGTCCCTAACTGTTTCTCTCCTCAATGGCTTCCATTTCAGGCTTGTCTGGGATGCTACAGTGCTTTTTACAGACTGGTAATGTTTTTAAATTTTTTAAAAAATATTTCATTTATTTATATGCATATTTATTTATTTGGTATGGGATCTCACTATGCAGCTCAGATTTGTAGTGATCCTTCTGTCTCAACCTCCCCAGTGCTGGGATTACACGTACCTTGCTATCATGCCTAGTTTCAGTGGCCTGCTCAGCATAGCCTGTGGTACTGGGGAGCAAAGCCAGATCCTTGCACTTGCCAGGAAGGAAGTTAGACTGCTGAGCTTCCTCCCCAGCCTTGGGATTGGTGATGTTTAACTGGAACAACCACATTTCCCCCAAATACGTCCTAACTGGAAACTAAGTGCTGGTCACTGCCACAGTGAGGGCTGGAGTCCTGCAGCACACTACGCCTTACTCTTCCCCTGCTTTCTGGCTATCGTGTGGTGGCAGGGAAGGCAGGGCCATTGGGCTGGCATTTTTATCTCTAGTTTTCAAAGCTGATTATTTTCCAGTTAGGTCTTTTTTTAAGAAAACGGAGGTTGTAGCTCCAAGCCTCAGAAGACCTCAGTCTTACTTCTAGCATTCGGATGAGTACCATATTTGATACCATTTGTACAAGTAGGCATATGCTCACATGAAGTTGGTTTGTACTGACAAAGGCAGCTTAAGTGATTAATTAGCAAAAATCAAGGAGTAGCTTCTCTCTTTTTTTTTTTTTTTTCAGTAGCAGGGATTGAGCTCAGGACCCTGCTCTTGTCAGGCAAGTATTTATTCTACTGAGCTATCTCCCCTGAAGGAAAAACCAAGGAGGATAACTAGTTAACATAAGATTATCTACTTTCTTCTCTGTTATTTCTTTATATCAGGTAGAAATCCTTACAAATAACACTCTGTGAATCAGTAAGCCATGGATTACTGATTAATAAGAATGAAACTTATGTTGTACAGTTTATCTTCGATGTAGTACATATAAATTCTTTCAAATTATTTTATACATGTGTGATTGAAAGTTCTAGGGCTGGGCATTGCATTATTTCATATTTCTCATTCCCGTTTTTATCTTACATCAGAAAGCACTAGGTCTGTGGTAATCACTTGTCAGCCATTTGGCTAAGATCAAGTGTAGGCCTGTGCTAAGAATCCAGGCTTTGGAGCCCCTGGGTCTCTGTCACATAGCAGTGCACTAGTTTGGGCAAGTTGTTTGGCATCATTAAGCTGTGCAGTATGTAAAGGGAGAAAAATGATACTGCTTTCTCTCAGGCATTACTACACTTAAATGGTCCTCAAAAGGTCTAGCCTACTGTAAATAATTAAATATGAACTCTATTATTTTCAGAAACTATGTTCAAAGATGAAGAAATCAGAAAAGATTTCATTTCTTTGCAACCAAGACAACTATAGGTAGACTTTTTAACACTAATAAGAACCACTCAGCATCCCAGATGGCTTATAAATGTTAAGACTGAAAAGAATGAAAAACACTGATTTTTTAAAAATCTGCTCTCCCAAACTTTTCAAAGAGCATACTGATTTTATTATTTTGACAAATGCATGGATTCTGCCCATTCTGTCTTCAATACACCCTTTATAAAGACAGCTTTATAAATGTGTGTACATATGTACATTTATATGTAGGTTGTTTTCTTAGTGTTTGACTTTTTAAATTGAAGAATAAAGCTGTAAACATGTACCAGGTAAAACAAGGTATTTTGATATACATATGTACACGTACACACCTTGTAGACGAGCGTCATAGAATTAATTAGCATAGACATTACCTCATGGGGTTATTTTGGTGCTGAAAACACTGAAAACCTGTGTTTCCACATTACTTGGGAACATAAACTGTCATTGTGAATTGCAGTGTACATTATAGGGGGATCAAAATGAGACCAGGACAGAATACCATCCATCATGGCCATGACAGCTCATTCCACAAGATGGTTCTCAGAATTTTTTTGATTTTGATAATAAATTACTTGCACTTTTATACACATAGAGAAGAAACTAGAATGAAACTTATGTTGTGCAGTTTATCTTCGATGTAGTACATGTTTTTAAATGAAAGGTAGAGTTCTCTTCCCCGTATGTTCAGGGCAAAAAATCGACCACATGGGGCCTGTTCCTTGGCATGTGCTTCACCCTATGTCTAGCAGTTCCCTGTGCTCTGTGAGCATGTCTTTCCTCTTCCGGTCCCCAGAGGGCACACTGTATGTCATAGGATTACTTTGGTGCATCACATGAGAGACTAAGGTTGGCACAAAATTGTCAAAGGTGTGGCCATGAAGAAAACAGGGCTGTGACAAACACCAAGAAGTAAGGTGCCAAGGAAGGTACAGCCATACTTCCACCACGGAGGAAGAACACAGGTATTCTTTCAGGCTACTTTCTTTCCCACATAGAGCTCTGAAGTTGCAACAAAGGTGGGGCCAATATTTGAACTTATAAATTTGTATCAGCAACTAAGTGAGTTTTGACATCCAATAATAAAGGCCATTCTTTCCACTCTTGCTCCCAAAATGCATTTATTTGGATGTTTAAAAGTCTTAAGTTATGTAGTGTAAGGCTAATAGTTTTATCTTAAAATATTTTCGGCCTCTCTGAGATCCAAAACTGCCACATTGTTAAGAAAGAGACCATTACTGAAACACAAAGTTTCTCTTTCAAGTTCACGAGTGCTTTCCCTGCTTCCTTTCCTTCTCTATATAGGTCCCTTGAGCTACATTGAAAGGCGTAATCTCCTCTCTTCAAAGTGTATAAATACAGCGAGCCCTGGTGAAAACAGACGGTCGGCGTGATCATTTTTAACAGCCTGGAGATGTCCATATGCTCTTCTGTAACGTGGCATCTGCGTGGCCCGTTAGCTGTGCAGTACACTTTAAACATAAGCAATTTTTAAGCAACAAGGTGTCAAACTATTCATTCATGTGAGACAAATTCATCCTGTCATGCCCCTGAGTGCCATCAGTGCAAACCCTGAGAGTGCGCTTAGCCACCCGCCCTCCACGGCTTGGAGTGTGTTCTTTTAATACAACTCCTTCATTGTGCCTCCAAGTCACAAGAACGTCTCCAGGTAAAAACCCTCATTCAATTAAGACTGGAGTCACGAGGCCACTTTTTGCTTGGCATTTCCTGCCAGTGCATGTGGGGACACTGACCTGGCCTCAGAAGTGCTTCTGTGTCCCATACTCACAGAGCTACTTGTGGCCAAGCCTAACACAGGCCTATTTCAGACCAATATGTAAATAAAGCTTCTGAGTCAGGAAAGTTTCACTAAATCAATTTTGAAGTGAGTGGCCCATTTTTGGTCTGAAATCTCTAATTATAACTTAGTTTTGTTGTATATTCTAAGCTCTACTCCCGTCTCCCTCTGTCTCTGATCCTCTCTTCCTCCCTCCCTTTCTCCATCTCTATTGCTGTGTTTCTTTTTTAAAAACTCATTTTTCATCTTCAGACTTTAAAAGGAGATCTATAGTGCTAGGGAATCTTCACATCATTCTTGCAAAAACGTCCCTGAAACAGCAGGGATAAAGGGAGTAGCTCAGTAGTAGAGCAAGTACCTTGTGCTAAGCCCTAGATTTGTCCCCAGTACCACACATGCAAAAGAGATAGCAGCATTCAATAAGGGCAATAAATCAGACTCACATGTATAAGCATCATATTGTCTTGCTAGTGTAAGAAACTGAAAGAGTAAATAAGACCCAAAATGTGCAATAGATACTGTGAAATGGAAAGAACAGTTGGGATGGCAGAAAGAAGAAAAGAAGGGAAGGATGGATATATATATTCACACACACAACATAAGATAACTGTATTACTGATTTCTATTAGTTCCTTGACAGGAACAATCAGTACTTATATTGTTTGATTAATTTTGTATGCTTATCAATTTTGTATCCAGTAATATGAGCAATTACTTTGAAGATAGCAATATGAAAATTATAACCATTGTTAATTTCCTACCACCTTATTTTGAAATTCTGCATTGTTTTAATGTTTTTGTGTTTTACTGTCTTAAAAGTTAAAAAAAAATTGAAAAAGAAATAGCATACAAAATAATTGGTGCTGGAAAACTCATGAGCAACATTATAAAAGTAGAATAGAAACTGGTTTGTCCATAGGGAGT
This sequence comes from Ctenomys sociabilis, assembly GCA_004027165.1. Lineage (NCBI taxonomy): Eukaryota > Metazoa > Chordata > Mammalia > Rodentia > Ctenomyidae > Ctenomys > Ctenomys sociabilis. Next base: position 11,387 of record PVKA01001549.1, read on the forward strand.
TTTTGTAACCTGATAATTGTTCGTATATTTGTTCACATTGGACCCATCCATTCATAAGCAGAAGAAGCTCAGTCATTTGCTCATTCATTCATGCACCGTTTCATGACTCCCATACCTACAGTGTGCTAGGTGCTGTGCTAGACTCCTAAAGCAGGGCAGTACCCACAACAGCCTGTCATGGTGTGTCTTATATTGCAGCCAAATAGCACATATCTCATGCATTAGATGGTGATCCCTGATGCAGTGGAAAACAAAGCAGACACAAGGCACAGAAAGGCAATGAGGGGAAATAGCTTCTAATGTCAACCAAAAGCCATGAATAGATTGCTGATGAAAAATTTTCAAGGAGATGTCAAAGAGAAAGGTAAGGGAAACAATTATGTGGGTCTAGGGACAGTGTGAAGAGAGAAAAGGAGAAATAAACAAATTCGGAATTCTTGAGGCAAGAAATTTTTGTTTCAAAAAGACTGTGCAGTTGGTGCTAAAGGAGAGAGAAAAGGAATGGCAGGAATCAAGGGCACAAGTAGCCGTGACCCATGCCAGCCCTAGGGGGCTGCTGAGGGATCTCTTGTCTTTGCTCTGAGTCAGAGTCTTCCAAGGGGCTGAAGATGAAGAATGCTGTGATCTGATTCAGGATTTAGAATGACTGCTAACTAGTCTATTGAGAAGAGAAAGCAAGCGTGTGCGTGCCAAAGAGAGAATACAGGAACAGCCACAGTAGGAAAACAGAATACTTTGAAGTTTTAAGCAATAATATAAGTACAAGATTATGGAATTTTTTAGCAAAGTAGTAGAAAGTGGCCCTATTTGGAATAAATTTTAAAGTCCATATTAATATTTATTCCTATATTGAACAGGCACATGAAATAATGGAAGAAATAAAAGCTGATTCTAACATTTTTTTAAATTTTTATTTTATTGAAGTACAAATATCAATGAGACAGTTTTAAGATACCTTCACAAGATGGATTTGATAAATTAATACATTGAAAACTGTTTTCATAATGTTTTGGTATCATATATAGAAGGTGCATACATGATATTATACTTACAGACATTATTGTAGCAGATGTCTCTTAACAGAAAATTAAGAGAGTGTAGCTCTTTGTGTATCTTATTTTTTATACCTGAGTTACATCAAAGATTCAATAATTAATACTTTCTACCTTGTTATTTTCCTAGTGTCCATAGTACTAGAAGCCAACATAATATCTGTCCAACCACCACTAGTGCAAATCTTGCCTCTCATAGAATTATGTAGAAGCACGGTGTTATCTATCCCAACTGTACTGTCCACACACACACATCATGATTCTTCCTTTCTATACCCCTTCCATCCACATGGATGACACAGACAAAGGATCTGTGTAAGACCCCTGTATAAGATACAGGACTACAAGATAAACCCTGAGGGGACTTCACTGACCTCATAAGAAACAAAAAGTACATGTGTTGGCATATAGGTCTTGCTCTATCTAGGTCTTAATCATCCAGCAGAAAAGTATAAACATAAGATGTACACCGCTGGGCCACAATAATAAGTTGAACTGTAAATGGCTATGGCCGACAACTTCTTCAGATAACTCACTATTGTTGTGGAATGTTGGACTGTGTTGGATTGTGTCCTCAAGTTCAGGCACCTAAATTAGTTGAATGACAATGGAGTGCCCATCTTTGACAGGTGATTATAAAATTTTAACGTGAGCAAAGAGAAGGGTCCTTTTCATTTACTAAAAAAGACTAAAGCAGGAACGAGTTTTGTAAATAAGGCAAGAAATTCACACACCTAATGTTAAAATGCCACATAGAAACCCATATTGGAGCTTGATGCTGAGAGTCGTATAAGAGAATAGTGTAAGGGAGAGGTCCAGGCTGGGAACTGAAATATAAAGTGCCTGCAAGGGATTGCATTAAAAATCATTTACCCTGTAGGGAAAATAGAGAAAGAAGAGGCCCAAATACTGCATCCTGAGATTTCCAGTGTTAGAAGATAAGAAATATGAGGAGGACAGAGCAAAGACACTGGAAATAAGTGGCTGGTACATTGGAGTGAGTGAAGCCAGGGTACACTGGATTGCTTCATCCAGAGCTGTAGGCACAGCAGGAGGGTGCGCTAGGTTGTACACGTGCAGACAGCAAACAAGGCCAGCTAAGCAGATCTAATACCTTTGGGCCTGGCTGCAGGATGGTGGGTGTTATGGTTTGTGTCTAAGTGTCCCCTCAAAGCCTCATGCCATCTTGGGGCGGCTTCTGGAGTTTGTGATTGATTACTGTGGGTGTAGGTGCTGCACCTGCCCTGGTAATTTGCATTACAGTGTAAGGTGGGCAGAGAAGTGAGCCGCTTGAGCTGCTGCTGCCCCTCCCTTTTGGGCTCTGCTCTTTGCCACCACCATGAAAGTTGCTTTCTGCGGTGTGCTGCTCTGCCTTGGACCCAGCTGAATACGGACTGAAACCTCCAGTAACTGTGAGCTAAATAAACCTTTCCTTCCTTCAATTTGAGTGTCAGGTATTTGTCCCAGCAATGTGAAAAGAGTAACTAAGACAGTCACCTTCAGGTCTTGGTCCAGGTACATGTAATTCACCTCCTCCTGCCTCCTCCTCTTCATCACCATCCTTTCACCAACATGCCTTTCTGCTGATTGAATCTGACTCACCCAGAAAATCTCCCTCATTTAATATCAGTTATTCCAGACTTTAATTATCTCCCCAAAAGCAGTTAAATCAGTATTTAATGGAATAGCTGGGGCCATCTATAGTCAAGTTGACACAGAAAACTGTCAGTCACCTCAACAAAGGGATATATCAGACAGTGCAGAGCCCTTGAATAGGTGAAATACCGGAGTAAGTTATCAGGAGCTTATGTGTGATTTGACTGCCACAGACATTTTAGAAATCAGCTGTCATTGATCCTTGTGTCTGCTATAACAAAATTATCATAATTTGAAAGGCTTAAAATAACAGAAGTGTATTTTTCTATAGCCCTGGAGACCAGAAGTTGAACACTAATTCCCCTAGCTAAAATAAAAAAGCAATAGTGGCTCTATTCCCTCCTGGCCTGGTTAGTTCCCTCTTCCAAGCCCTGGGGAATTCATTTATTGGGGGCCACACAGCTCCAATCTTTGCCTCTTTTTCCCCATTACTTCTCCTTTACTATGTACATCACATCTCCTTCCTCTTCTTCCTTTTAAGAAAATATGATTGATGGCCAGGTATGGTGGCATATACCTATAATCTCAGTACTCAGGAGACTGAGGCAGGAGGATAATTGTGAGATTAAGACCAGCCTGGGCTACGAAATGAGCTCAAGGCTAACCTGAACTGCTTAGCAAGACCTTGTCTCAAAAAGACAAAACACAAACAAACAAAAAACATGGTCTTGCTATGTGGTACAGACTGGCCTTGGGCTCACCACGTAGCCCAGGCTGGACTCACAGTACTCCCCCTGCCTGAGCCCCTGAGGGCTGGGATCGCAGGACACACCACCATGACCAGCAAGGTCCTTCTGCTAACCACACCCACAAAGACCTTCTTTCCTTGTGAGGAACATTCCACTGTCTTTGTGACTTTCTTATGCTACAACAGAGACAAAGCCTGATTTCAGTGGGACCAGAAATATTATTTCAGGTGTGTCTGTCCAGGGAAGCAAAGAACTAGGCAATGATGGGGTGAAGAGAGGGTACTGTATTCCTAGTGACACATGGACTTCCCCTTCTTTACACACACCCTCCAGTTTCACTTTTTCATTCTGTACTATACATGCCTGTTCACATCTCTCACATGTTTAACCAGACCATGTATCATGAGCTAATACCATTACTTATTGTGCACTGAACAAAAATAATACTGTAATGTGTCCAATAAGCAAATGATAGTTTCATGAATCTAATAATATGTGACAATCTTTTTTTAATTTCTTTGGTCTACAAGGTGAGTTGGTTCCATAAGAACACAGTAAGCATTTTTTTTTTCATAGTGAGCATATTTTGAAAGCATTGCATGCATATGTTTACTCTGATCAACATCAGATCTATTCTCTCATTGGTATAATTTCTTATTATTGTATTCCACAGTTTTACTCTCCAATACATTTGTAGCATAGGCATATCAGAATTGATGACTAAAAAATTAAATTATCTAGGTAAAAGTCTCTATATATCATTTAATATTTTGTAATTAAATAAAGATGACTGCCTAAAACCTTATTTAGTTCTAAAATGGAGATTTAAATGTTTCAGAGATAACAGTGTTATGATTTTCAGGCTAAACTCCTATGTTTTCCTTAATCTCCATTCTAATCTGCAAAACTTTATCTGTTAGCACTCTACAAGGATTTGACTCACAAGATAAACATGATTGGCAAAAAAAAAAAAAAACAGTTTTATGATCCTCCTTCGTATTTCAAGAAGAAGAAGGAGGAGGAGATGAAGAAAAAGAAGAAGAGGAAGAGGAAGAAGAAGAAGCTTTATCATGGTGTTTCTGACGGTGTTATATATATTCAAGTAAAAGTCATTTACATGAGAGGTGATTCTAGGAAACTTTGAAAAGGAGTGGGTGGAAAAAAGTAGAAAAGAAAAGGCAGCTTATACTTTGCTTTCAAGCAGTGAGTATTAAGGTTTAATCCTACTGAGAACTTGGGAAAACAGCTAAACTTCATCTCTGTGTTTCAGCAGATCTGGTGCCTGCACTTCTGGGCTGCACATGGAGTCTTAAATACTGTGCACAGTTTTGGTCTCTCCAAAGCAGGGCAAACCCTTGAGGAGAGAGATGCATATGCACCCATATCTGTGTAGGAATTAGTGGGAAGAACTGACAACAGTTTAGAGAGGGCATCAGATGTAGGAGACTTAACAGTCTAATGGCTGTCTCAGGTTTCACAGAAGCAAGTCAATTTAAGAGTTTAAGTGCCTTTCACTACCTGCAACTGAAAGAGATATTGTCTCAGGGAACTTCCACAGTGAACAGAATCCACAGGGAACTGCTTCAGTTTTTGTGCTCTACCACGGAAGCTACACAACACACTTCCTTATCTGACAGTGTCAATTTTTACATCATTGAGCTACTTGTAAGTAAGTCAATTATTTTCACCACTCTGTTTTACTTCTTCTCTGAGTCCTAGATAATTAGACTATAAGAACACAATTGTGCTTTGTGCGTATATATTATTAAAAATATGTACTCAAAATGAAATTCCTAATAAAATGCATACCCATTGCTCCCAGGCCGTTCATAAGCCAATCTGGCAGGCTTCCTGCCTATGCAGAAGAGTGCCGGGCGGGGGAGGCCGCTGCATCTGCCTGGGATGAAGGCCAGCTTCTCTGTGTGCTGGGCCAAGTGCAGCTCCTTGATTCAGCCTTGCCTTTGCTCCATTATCATAAATGTCACCGTAGAGAAAAGCTGTATCCTGCTATTATCAGGAAAATAATTTTAATCTTAAAGAACTGCTTAAAAGATATTGGAATCATACTTTGAAAATTGCTGGCCTATAATACCACCGTTTCTTAAGCATATGCATGAAGTATTTCATAATTAGAAAAGTATGCCTTTTATGAAGACAGTAAATACTTAAGCAAAATTCTTTTCCTTCCCAATATAACCTCTTTTTGATGTGCTATTTATTAATTCTTCTCAACTATTTTTTAAAAGTCTTTATATATTTAGCTTGTAACTATTAGGTGAGTAACAACCTCATATACTTTGAGACTTTCAACTTTAATGAGTTTAGCGTTTGTATTTTTTTCTTTCATGTTTAAACTGGGAATTGTTAAAAGTTAATATGAAGATATCATATAACAGTACTAATAATTAAAAAGACCAAAAGCATTATGATATTCTACACATAATGAATGTTTGTTGGTGTCATTGCTGTTAAGAAAGCAATGTGAAGCAAGGTAGCACATAAAGCAAAGAGGACTGTGGTTACCATTTTATTAAATTTATTTTAAAACAGCAACTGTTTAATTTGAAGAATCTATTTTGTGGCTTATCAAAATACTATTGAGGTTGTTTTTATTTTTACACAGTCCAATATGTTGTTAGATCAGTGCTTACAGCTCTCAAATTATTTGAAATATTTAAAATCTCATATTATCTAACTATTATTAGATTAGAATAATTATAGCACTTTCCTATGTTCTGAAATGTTTTTTTTTTTGTGGTACTGGGGATTGAACTCAGGACCCTGCGCATGCCAGACAAACACTTATTCCACTTAGCTATCTCTCTCTGGCCCCTGAAATATTTTTCAATAAAAGACAAATTCACATAGAGCATCAATTAGCAACCAGAAAAATGCATTAAAATTAAAATAAAAAATGTTAATTCAGCAAGTATTTCTTGAATGCTATATATATGCAACTCAAAGAATCTATGAAGTATATGAAGATTTTAGAAAGTAATCAATAGTCATGTAAAGAAAACTATGCCATGGTATATGCATTCGGCCTTACAATCCATGAATAAAATCTCATGCATTCAGAGAAGTGAAGTATTATTGGAAAATGGGAAAAATATGATTTTCCTATGAAATAACTATGCTATGGTTTTCAACATGCTTTAACATTCACGTTTCTTCAACTCCCACATCTTAAATTATTACACAGCTTATGCACACGGTCCAGTAGATTGCGGGTTTCCAAGTATCTGCTAAGACTGACTAAAGCAGCTAAAACAGTTACAATGTTGACTTCTCTGTGGGACACAGATATGAGCAGTTGGGTGAGTACGGCCTGAATTTCTATCACATATTTTGAATAAGTTGTGTGTCTTCATGCGGATGTTACCCAGCCATCCTCCCTGGAGCCCCTGCTCCAGCTCCAGTCGGGCACTAACTGCTGGAGAAACTCAAACCTAGCAGTGTAGATGTGACGTCTCCATTTGCTATTCATATGCATACATCCAGCTCAAAGATTTGGAATCAGGAGTAAACTCTACTTTTATGTGACTTGCCTGGTTCTAGCATTTTATGCGAGAAAAGAGATACAAAAATCATACACGTTCATACTCTGCATACTTATGAACATATATATAAACACCCAGTTTTCAGTGGCAGTGTAGTAAAGCACTTTATTGAGGTTACATGTGTTTCCTATAAAAAACCAACAGTATATCTAGCTACACATTATTTTACTTATAATAGCATAAGCAGATGATTCTCCATGAATATTTTCATGTTTCTGCACAATGTAGGCTTTCTAAATATAAAACTTACAAATTTAAATGATGGTTGGAGAGTGAATATGTCTCAGAAGCAAGAGGTCTAGGGCTCTTGCCTTGTTTCAGAACAATTTATACATATATCTTCCCCAGAGTGGATAAATGCATAATATATATTATATATATATCTTCATTTCCAGTCAGGGTAGTGAGCAGAGAGAATTTTCTTCTCTTTCATGGAAATCTGTTTACAGTTTTGAGCGAGGGATTCTCTACCCTGGCAGGCAGATGGGCTGGTGTGCCAGCTGCCTGGCCCTCATGAGCTCTACACCTGTATTTCTGTGGATCAATGCCATGGACTCACATGGTGATGTCGGGCTCTTCTCATAGTGACCTGTGATGGCTGGAGTACCAGAGCCAGTGCAAAGCTGCTATGAGCATAATAAATAGTCTGTACTGTCTGATCTACAAACTTGGTTCCCATCAACCTGTCTCTTTATATTTACCTGCTTACCTGCACATCCATCCACCCTTCTACCACACTTCCATCCATCCATCCATCCATCCATCCATCCATCCATCCATCCATCCATGCAAACAAATTTATCAGCTCTGACTTATGATAGCAGTTTAGATTCTTCATAAACCTTAAGATTTTGTTTTGTTGCTTTTTTCTTCTTAGCTTTGTCAAACAAGACAATGCCAACTTCAATAGTGTTGTGGTTTTAAAAAATAGTGTTATGGTTCCATAAAGCAAATATTCACTTTTAATTTAACTATTTTAATTGACAGTTTCAAAAATAATGCCTCTCTAATTATACTACTTAGTTGAATCATAGTCTTCTTAAATGCTTACTTTATGTAAATATTCAACAGCCACCAAATGGTGCTTAAATAGTGTAAAAATGTTTTCTCTCTCTTTTTAAATTATTTAATTAATTCATTTATTTATTTGGTACAGGGACTCTCTACACAGCTCAGACTCATAGTGATCCTCCTGTCTCAGCCTCCCAGTGCTGATATTACAAGTGTGCACCACCATGCCCAGCTTCATGGCTGGCATGACATGCCTGGTTCTGAGGCTTGCATGGCAGTGGTACCAGGGATCAAACCTGGATCCTTGCACTTTCCAGGTGTTTAGCACAGCAAGCTATCTCCCTAACTGAACATTTTCAAAATATGCTTCAAGGGAAAATATCTTACAGTTACTATTAAATTTTTACTGACCTACTTAAAAGAAAGTATACAAACTTAAGTTCATTTTCATAAAATCTAAAATTTAATTGAAACTTAGAAATGTTTTCTGCTACTCCAGTACCTTGAAAGTAATATTTGCAGTATGTTTATTATAGAGTCTTATTATCTGTTTTGTTTCTACTAGAAATTGGCTGTATAGGAAAATTTTAGAAAAAGAATGAAATATAGAGAGCTAAAAACACTACTAAAGAGACAGAATACCACTATGTACCTGTGATCTTTGCTAGAGAGACTTTTATCTCCTTAGGCAAAGCATAGCTTCTTTTTGGGAAAATTGTGAATGGTCACACTTCAGAGTCTTGGACAAGTGCTTTGATGTTCAATAAGATAGAAAAAAGAATGATACTTTTATAAAGTGAATCAAGAAAATAGTACTCATTTCCACAAAAGAGCATTGTCTTTCTTGTGTACTTTACCACACACTACTAGGACTATAAAGAGGTCCATTATTATTACTATTATTATTTTTCCCCAGTGCAGATGTTTGTGGCTTAAAAACAAACAAGATAAAAATAACTAAACTAAAACAAAAAGGTCATACTAATTGTGTTACTAAAATAGCCAATAATTCTTTAACATGAATAGGAGTATGGTTAAAAAAGGGGGGGGTAATAGGGGGAGGCTGAGTTAGAAATATTATAGGCAGTCAGACAGGGCTAGCCACTCAAAGGACCCAGTATGGAAGACAAGATACCTTACAGTTGTAGGAGAAACAGGCACCTCCTAGTGGGCCAGACTTTAGGACAAAAGATTAAACAAATGCAGCCAAATTAGTTCAATAGGTATTGGTGATTGAAATTCTGATTAAGTATGGATCACCTTGAAAAAGCCAGGGAGAATCAGTGACAGAACCCCTTACAGGAAAAGCCCCTGTTTTGTATTCATGCCCACTTGGACTAGCTTCCCCATTTGAGCCTGATTTTGTCAATTATTCTTGTAATCTTATTGGTTTCCACAGGCTCATCTTACCTCATGCCCACATAAAGAGCTCCCATGTTTTTCACCTTAGACTGACTTCACCTCATGGTTTTGCTATATCACATGCCTTAGGAAAGGCAGATTCCTTGACAACCTACTCAGGGTGCCTCTTCTCCCTCTCTTGGACAGAAGAGTCTTTCCCCAAAGAAATTCTGTTCTTAAAAGAGGAGGAAGTTCTATCATTTCCAGCTGAATCTTTGTTATTACAGAAAAAAAGTATCGCCATATGAATAGGTAGTGTACAACTTGGTTTTTAATGTGTATCTAAAAAAGGACTTTTCAAAGGTGTCTTGTTTAATGACACCCAAGAAGGTGAGACTATAGGGTTCGACTTTGTGAGAATCTCTTCCAGTGTGGTGCTTGACAGTCACGATAAGATATCCACATTCATAAAGTGACAGAGTATTATAAATGTAAGATATTTTTAAGTATTTTTCATATCTTTGTAACTAGTAGATTTGGATAGTAATAGAGTTCTGATTTTTCCCCAAATAAGACACCTTCCTCTTATAGAAATGAGCTGTAGTATTAGCAGTTTTTTCAAAGCTGACAGTAGGTCAAAATGAATATAGCTGCAGGCATTTTGGACAGGGAAATAGTTGTGGCAACCTATGACAGTAAACATAAATATTTATTTTTTTTAAAGATTTCATCTATAATTCTATAATTCAAAATTTACATTTGAGGAGTTTGTTTAGTATTCCTATGCTAGGGGCTCACCCCATGGCTACAAGAGAGATAAGCTGCACTTGAGGTGCAGGGGAAGAACCACTGGGAAGGGGACAACTGCAGCTGGTGACACTGGGGGCAGTGGGGACCTTCAGGATACTCTTCCAAAACTGAGAGAGGATTATTTGACAAAAATGCTAACCCACAAGGAAGCACCAGGAGTAGTACAATTATTTTGATAGGGAAACAGAGAGAGAAAAAGTACAGAGGATCAAAGAATTGTTGGAACACAGAATATAAATAAAAAGAAAATCATAGTGTGAGGACCTACTGAAGGCTGATCCAACCCATTTGATGGGGCAGGAGCTCTCAGCATGATTTCTTATTTATTATTATTGATGATGGATCAGGAATTTATTGCTTCTTGCATGGATTATTTTAATAATTTGCAATGGAGTTCTTTGCCTTGTGGTAACTATGATCCATGAATAAGACAATGTCCAAAGTCTTGTCTTGTCCAAAACCTAGTGAGAAATTTGAATTTATTCAACATGATGGTCATCTTAGACACTTTCTACTTCTTTAACCTTTTCTAAATTTAGGATTATTGATTTCATTAATTTCAACAGTCCATGCTATAAATTCTCCACATTGAACATTGATTATTAGTTTTGGAATAGAGGAAACTGGAGACAGGAGATATGATTGGAAAGGAATTTGGTATTTCCTTCAAGTGTTATTAGCAGGAAAAGGAATCTAAGGATGGGCCTAAACATACCTCTCCCAAAGCATCTGACTGTGTGTGTGGTCAGGGTACTCATGAAGAGCAGTAGGGATGCCACCAGCAGCTTTGGCCACTTCTATGCGACAAATCATTTTCAATATAATCTTTCTAAAATTTAAACCTGTATTTGTTGCTTAGAAATAGCCTGTTTGGAAGTGTTTAGAAACTCAAAAAATTAGCATCCATAACTACCCCCCATGTTGCATGTATCTGGTTCACCGTGCCCTATTTTTCAATGACCAGCAACTCAGAATAAAAGTATTTGCCTGCTGGATTCAGTATTGATCTCTTTCATACCCAGCCTCAGGAATTGGGAACACTTTTTAGCATATTTACTCCTTTTCTTCCTAGTGTCCTTATGCATGATCAGCACAAACTTTCAAAGGTGTTTGAAACAGTACAAACTTTTCAAAGGTGCATGGTCAAGGCAGCATATACAGGGCTGCTTTCCAAGTACCTGGTGTCCTGAACAAAGCATGGGACAAGATGGACCCGAAAGGCAACAGAGGCGCATGTTGGCTGAAGGCAGAAGGGGGCTATACAGGGCAAGAGTTGGCTGGTCACGAGGCTCACAGTGGCCCTGAGGACCAGAGGTTGTGGCCTCTGGTATCCAAAATCCACGGTTTGGTTGCTGCGTCCTATTTTAAAGCCCTGAGACAATCATATGGAAAAAAACCTACCTTAGCTTCCCCAAGGGAGCACCAAGAATAGCATCTTCTGACTGGTTGTCCCCACGTGCAAGAGAGTCCTGAGTTACCCTATAAATGGTTCCACATTCAACTGAAAGGCTAAAAATAAAGAGTACAGATGTACAGTGAGTGTAATCACTGTACACAGCAAGTGTACATAAAAATAATAGAAATAACTAAAAACAACATAAATAAATGAAAATCAAAATTACTTTGATATTCTATCTCACCCCAACTAGAATCATATTATCAAGAATATAAAAGACAAGGTGGATAACATAATATGCATCTGTCATCTGAGAATTCTGGGTGGCTGAGTCAGGCAATTGCAATACAGCTCTGTATGAAGGCCCTGGGCTCAATTTAATAAAGTCCCTAATCAGACAAACACCCTACCACATCGTTCCACCAAAAGATAGAAAAAAACATGGTGCACGTGACAATGAATGGAGGTAAAAATGTGTGGGAGAAAGAACTCTTTCGCGCTGTTACTTCAGTTATAGAAATGAGGATGGAGATCCCTCCAAGAATAGAAAGTCCATCTGGTCACGTTCTACCACTCCTTGTTACAGAATGTTGTAGTGATACATGCTCAGCCATGCTTATAGCCATGAAATCCACTATCAATACCCTGTAGGGAAAGGATAGGTGTCATCAGAAGACACCTACTATAGAGAAAATGTGACATTGTATGGAATACAGTAAAATATACTGTAAAATGTTACATAGCCACAAGAAAAAATGAAACTGTACCATTTTGAAGGAAATGCATAGCCCTGGAAACTATAGCCTTAGGGAGTAAACTATTGCATGCTTGCTCCTATAGAAACAATACAACAAAACGATAGATGACAGAAAAATATTAGGTGTACTTGGGAGTTAAGGAAAGGGACCGTTTGAAGGGGACAGAATGAGACAGCGAAGGACTGAGGATTAAAATATGTTGCAGTGTGTATACCAATATACCAAAATGAATCAGTTATTCTGAATTACTAATGCATGCCCATGAAAATAGGTTTAATGAAATAAGCCTAATTAAGTAAGTTGTTGAAGTTCACAAAGGCAAAGAAAGGAAATAGACCTTTCTGATTGGTCTTACAAATGGCATCAAATTCCAATGAAGGTAAAAAATACAGCTTTCTGACTGGTTGTGCATGCTGCTGAAGATGTCATGCTGGGTCCGTGTGTTCTGCAGGGTCCTGTCCTCTCTCATGGGAAATACTTCCCTCACCCTCTCATCATGTGTTTTTCTAATGCCTGACACATCTGGCCCACTCTGTTATCTGGTTTGCCCCAGCCCTGAACTCATATCTTACAGGTAGGACAAACACGAAGACATGTTTGCCTTTCAGAGCGTATTAGCAATGTGTTCTTCCAGAAGAGAGAATAAATTGCATCACAGGCCCCTTTTTGGCTGTCAACTATGCAGCAAGCTACTTTAGATTTCTTGCTGTTCTTCTCAGCAATTTTCTCCCTCCTTTCTTTAAATTGTCTTACAATTGCTATTGGTTTAGTGCATCTCACAGCTTATTTAAGTAACTCTGAGATTATTTTATTCCCCACAACCTCTACTTTGGCATAAACACTTCTGCCTGATTTATGCCTCTGGACATTTTAAAGCACTGTGCTCAATCAGTCATTCTAGAGTCTCATCTGAGAACAACAACCATTTATTCTGTTTTTCCACACAATTTAAACTTGGTGATGAAACTCAGCTTTCCAAGAAACAAATAATTTTGTTCTAAATTCTTTGTACTTGGGGCTGTGGAGATAGCTCAGTGGGTTAAGTGCCTGCCTGGCAAGTACAATGACCTGGGCTTGATTTCTGATACAGCATGCCACACCAGCCCGGGAACCCCAGGCACACTATGCTGGCCACTCAAAACAGGTGTGGTGATACATGTGGGTAACCCCAGTTCTGGGGAGGCTGAGACAGAGGGATCACCATACTAAGAGGCCAGGCTGCATAGTGAGACCGTGTACAAAATAGATAAATATATAAATGATTTTTTAAAACATATTTACAAATTTTTTGAACTCATTATTAGCTTACACCACGCAGTATTTATTTTTCCAAAACAGAAAGAACATTCATTAAGGAAAAAGAAAACTTGCCCAACCTTGCATTTTAATCAATTTGCACACATAAACACACACCCATTGTGCTGCTTTCTGATTTTTCTTTAAAACATTTTTCTCAATTCACATCCAGGCTGTGAAGTACATCTCATCTGGACCCAAACCCAGTGATTTGACTGCATTATGCCAAGGATAATTGTTCTACTGAGAGACAAAACCTTCATGTCTTCCTAATGTCAAAGTTTACTTATTAGAAAAAGAACGTCACTTACTCTGAAAAGCCTTCAACCCTCCTTAGAACAGGTCTTGCCAAAGTTGATGCTTTGCTTAAAGTTATCTGATAAAGACCAGCCTCCCCACTGCCCTTAAGCTGTGTCTGTGGGGAGCAAAGGGAGCTGGCCTGACTTGTGAACCTTCTAGAGTCCTAATGCAATGCTGTCCATGTTCCCCTACTTCACGTCCATTTCCAGGAGAATGAAAGGAATGCTAAGTCAGCAGGGTTTTTTTTTTTTTTTTTTTCCTCAGTGTTGATCCTGACTGATTGGAACATTCCAAGAACAAACCATTCTTCCTTGTGAAGCAGATTGGAAACTCAGGAGAAGTGGGCTTTTGGTGCAGGTTCAACATTCTTTATTCAAAGAAAACAAGGAAGGCTCATACACTGCTAAAGGATTTTTAAAGTCTAAAAATAGATGTGAATAAATTTACATAAGGGAAAAAAGCAAGGATGGGAAAGCCAAAGGAAGAAAATAAAATAAAACAACTATAAGTACTTTGGAGAACTTACTGAAAATATAATTCTATTTCTTAAAGAATACAAAATAGTATGAAAACAGAAAAATTACAGGTGATACAGGATTTCACTTTACAAAATAATATGAATTTCACAGTATTTGTTGTAACGCACAGTGTTGTCTTCCAACCAGTTATTTATAGTACCAGATATACACATGCAAAATTGAAAGAAAAATAGAAAGAAATATATACAAAATTAAAAAGAGAAAAAAGTGAAAAAATTGAAAAAGGAGACAAAGAAAATTAAGCATTATCTGCTCCTTTCCAGAAGTCCACAGTACTGTTGTCAAAAGCATCCTGCTTGATATACAGATAAATCTCTTTCCCCTACTCCCTCCCCTGTCCTTCTCAGGTCAGGAATTCTTTCCTTTTGAGTAGGTTCATTGCCTTTTCCAGGGATCTATTCTACCATTCAAATTTTATTTTCTTTTTCAGATTCCCACAAAAGGAGATTGTAAGATGTTTGCATTTTATTATTAAAATTTATTTCACTTAAGAATATGGTTTTTAGTTGCATCCATTTATTGATAAAAGCCTTAAATTTATCCTTTTTACAGCTGAATGACACTTCACTGTGTAAAAACACCTCATCATCTTTATCCATTCCTCAGTTGATGGGCATCTGGGTTATTTCTAAGATTTAGCAATGACAGATTTCATTGCTATAAACATAGGTACACATGTATTGCTCTGGTATGATGTTTCCAGTAGTTCTGAAAAAATACACAGGAAGGGAACAGCTGGATTGAATGGGACTTCCAATCCTAATTTTCCAAAGAATCTGCACACTGATTTCCAAAGTGGTTGCACTAATCTGCACTCTCACCCACAGGGGAGAAGTGTTCCTTTTTCCCTATTGAAAAACAGACTTTTCTACTTGGCACAAAATGATTGTCAAGGGGCTAGAAAGTGAGATAAGCACCTGCCTGGCAAGTACAAGGTCTTGAGTTTGATCCCTGGTACCACACACATATGCACACATACACACACACACATGTGCGCATGTACACACATACACACACACACACACACACACACACACACAAAGCTGTTGATACAGGGAAGTAAAACTCCCAACCTGACCTTGATGAGTTCACGTTCTCTAAAACCGAAGAATGAATTTTAGGAACAAACGGAGGTTGAGAAAAAACTTTATTGGATAGAAAAGCTTTTGTCGGAGAGGGATAGAAGAGGGACCCGAGCGAGTTGCCCAGGAAGCTGCTTCTTTTTGGGACTTTCATAGGGCAAAACCATGCGGGTCTAAGGTAGAGAAGGGGTCTCACTTAGGCAGATGTGGGGTGGGACAAAACTATGGTCAACCAATGGGATTACAAGCACCATTGTTCAGGTAAAGTTGAGTAGGCCCAGGAGCAAATGGGGAAGCGAGTCACATAGTAAGCAGGCATGAATAGGGGACAGGGTCTCTTCCCTTTAGGGGTTGGGCTAGTGACTCACTTGGGTCTTTTCTAGTGATCGCTATCTATTTAGAATATCAATGCTTGGTGTTACTCTTTTAGCACTCGTTTGGCCTTTGGGTCTGGTTCACAGCAGGAGCCTCTGGTTATTCCTGGGAGTTGCTGACCTCTTCCTTCCTGTATTATTTCTTTCGAGGGCCTGGCCCTGCCTGACTGCCTAAAAATATTTTTATCTAACTCTGCTGCCTACAACACTGTCGCCAGTGCAGTAATATTTTTGAAGTAATATTTTTGACAGTAATTATTCTTACCACCCTAACCAGCTGAAATATGTCCTCCCTGACTACATGTAATTAAAACAGCTTTAGTATGCAGTATTCCTTGTTCAGGGAAATTTGGTATGGGAGCAACTGCAAGAAATATTGAGTGGAGTGGTGATTATTTTGGAAAGAGATTAAGTGGTTACCTGGTGACATACAGATTTTAAGTGAAAGACCACTGTATCTAAAATGTCCAACATACACATACACACACACATACACACACATACCTCTTCTCATTGTCCTCTGATTAATTTTTTCACCTAGCATACTGTAAGTTTTATCTGTCTAGCAATATGTATGCTATATGCTATATATTTACATCGTTTATGTATCGTCTTTATTGACTGAAGGCTCCACCTGACAGTCACCACTTGAAGGCAAAGTTGCATTTCTCGGGCCCACTAGTATCTCCTCTGCTTCTACACTAAGAGCTGCCACATACTTATGCTCAATATATATTTATTTAATGAAGTTAGAGTCTGCTGTAAAGGAAATCCTGAGACAGTTGCACTTCTTTTGCAAAGAATGAAAGATGTCCATTCCCTTCTAGAGTGAGGTGTCAGCTTGTAAGCAGAGACATGCAATCAACAGAGGCTAACGCAAGGGGCAACATACCTAATAACAGAGGTCACAGCAATGTCTTTAAGCACCCACAAAACAGACTCGTTTTGGTAAAACTGAACACTGGCAAAGTAATCAGGGGAACTAAACAAGAAACCATGTGACTTATCTCCCCTGAGTATTTAAAGTATTGTACAGTTATGGTATAATGAAAAATGGAGTATAGATTATATTATTATTTATAAGTAATATACAAAACAGATATGTGTTCATATTGCCTGTGCAAGGCACATAGTTCCCCACTGCCACCTCTTCTTTCTACTCCTTGTTCCTTCACAGAAAACATAAGACCAGATGACATTACACACACTACAAATTTTATCCTTGTTTGTTGAAATAATGTTACTGGAAAAAAGTAACACAATATGATTTGATTGATGGAAAACTAGGTAAATAAAGGAAGTAAATGATATATTTGTGTTAATAAAGTCAGATGTACCTGTGATTTATTAAAATATTGCACATGGAAAGATGAGCAAATTTATGACAAAGATCTTTAAATTTGTTCTTGGGCAGGTTGAGCTGGAACTATTCAAGCCCTCAAATTATCTCTGGACTATCTATTAATAAAGCAAAGTGAAAAACACTGGAACTTACTGCAGTAAGAGATTGTCAGGGGTTTCAGTGTATCAAACACATGCATCACTACTGAGGTACTTATTAAATTTGGGGGCCTGGAATCAATAGCACCATGGTAAGGTTTTCAGAGCAGAGAACTAATTCTTACTGAGGAACATCAGGTAAGAATAGCTGGATACTGAGGCAAGACTCGCGAAGTCAGTTTTGATAAGTACACTGATTTCTCAGGTAGCAGACTGCTGTCTCCAAATTGATCTGTGAGAATTTCCACAAGCAAACAATGTTGTTATTTATAGGATTACAGTACTACCTTTTCTGTGTAAAGGTTTACTGGAACAAATAATGGCGACAGTTTGACAAATGTGGTCTCAGTTCTCAGAGGCAGTCTGTGAACCACCCAAGTGCATGTGCTGAATAAAGGGACAGTTGGGACCGCGAACACCCTACAACTTAGGGAAAGCCATGATACAGAATGTAATAAAGATTGGAAGCTGGCTCTGCTCAAAATTATCCAAGGAGAGCACATGATGAGAAAAGAGGTGGCCTACGACTGGATATCAGACTGCAGCAGCATTTCTACTGTGGGCATCAGCAGCAGAGTGCTGCAAGGAGGTGGTGGTAGGTGACACCAGCCAGGAATACATAAGAGTGTTCTTCAAGAAGGAAAGTGTCATCAGAAGGGTCGGATGCCACTGAGGATTCAGTTAATACCAAGAACTGAAACAGAAATTTAAAACGTGAAGGTCATTTGATAACCTTAGCATGAACTACTTTGGTGTACTATGGAGGCAAACCAAGGATTAGAGAAGGTTAAAAGGTGAATGAGCTGGAGAGGAAATTGCAGATAATTCTACAGTTTGGTCTCCTGTCTTATTTACTTTTTACTCGTTGCTGGGACAAACACTTGACACTTGAAATGAAGGAAGGAAAGGCTTATTTAGCTCACGGTTATTGGAGGGCTCAGTCCATATTTCACTGGCTCCAAATCAAATGACAACAGCTCATGGCAGCAGAAAACAATGAAGAGTAGAGGAGGGGCAGCAGCTGCAGCGTGCATCAAGCCTCTTTCTTCCTTCTACGCTGACTGGGAAGACCGGTGCTCCAGGGAGAAGATCAGAGCTCCTCCAAAGTGACAGGGCTACGAAGGTCAAGCTCCTCTGGAGACTGGGACTTTTCAACAGAAGTGGGGCAGGGCGGCAGGAAGCCTTTCTCAATCCCTGGGCCCTGCCCACCTGCAGGGCTGGGCCCCCACACTGGGAACTGCAGGAGCTGATTCAGGCAACTGTCACAATTTATCTACTAATGCAGCTACCAGAAAAAACAAAAAAATGAATTGGTGATATAAGAATGTGAGAAGTTTGTTTTCTTTAGGTGAAACTACTCATGTAAATTGCCTAAATTCTCCTTCCACTAGTTAGAAGAAAGAGATAAATTCATCCTCTCCATCCTGTGGTCTTTCTTCCTACCATGCACTGAGGAAAGGAGGTGCAGCCCTTCACCCTTGGTCTAGCAGTGTGGTAGAAAATGAATGGGTGGGGAAGAGGGGGGCTTTGCATAAATATCTTGCCCTGGCTATGAGTCATTACTATGAATGCAGATTAAAGCTTGAGTTTGTGCGTGTGTAATTTTGTTTTGCTCTTGGTTGTTTTTCTTTTCTTTAAAACAATAATAAGAAAAAAAAAAGGCAAAGCCCCTAGATGTTTTAAAAAAAGAAAATAGAAAAAAGAAAGGCTTTTTAGTTAAACTGTGAAATGGTGGGTTAACATTGCCTTACAGTGCAAGTATTTGACTAAAAATGAAATTGGGTTTTGAAGCCTGTGAACCAGATTTCCTCCAGGCACAGCTAAATCACACAGGGACAAAACTTCTGACCCTGAGCTCATTAGCAAAATGAAGCAATCAAGGGAGCAAGTATATGCAAGCTTAAGACAAGAAGAACATTAGTTTTTTGATTAATTATAAATACCTAATTTGAGAGTGGGGGAATGAAATTTCAACTGGGCTAAGAAGTATATACTTTGAAATTCACCTGAAATTACTATGCAAGCGAAAGTGCTTCCCTCTTGTGCTAAACATATTCATCTTACCAAACTTCTCAAAGCAGAGGTGCTGGAAGTGAACTAAAATGCACATAGGAAGTCATGTTGCATTCTAGTGTTGCTAATTAGACTTTTTGATGAATATAATATAGAAGCAAGACAAGACAAGACAAGACAGGAGCAAAGTACTTCCATTAGCGTTGCTACTCATGATTCTGCATGTAAATCGGAGCCTGGTTAATATTTAAATATGCATTTAAAGCCCAAGTGTACATGAAGGCAAGGAAGTTTCATTAATAACTATAATTTGTGTAAAAGACTATATGCTAGAGACAAATACTCAAATATAAAATGTAATTGGAGTTTTAAAAACTGACTTTATAGCTTGAGAATAGAAAGAATTACAGCAGGAAATGAACTTATGTGTATCTACTAGGATACTGTAGCCATATGGTTTATCACTTATGGAGAAAAGCTACTGTTTTTATCTTAAAGTGGTATTTCTCTAAGAGCTGTGTTGCCACTGTCCCTGTCAGGCTACTCAGAAATAGGAAAATGGGAAACAGATCTGATGTGCAGGTGAAAGAGGTGTTAGCACCACCTAAAATGATCGCAATCTGCCATCTCTAAGAGCTGTCCCTCTAGAGCTGTGACGCCTTCCTCCTTCAGCACTTGTGCTTCCAATGGGTCCTTCTATGAAGCAATGGCTTGAAGTAACAGCAGTCTGCTGCAGAATGACACTTTTTTGGAATAATGCCTGCAGCAGTGATGAAAGGCACCTTACTGTACAGGCCAAGGAGGCTGGCCCAGTGTCTGCTGGACTCTGAAGGAGGAGATGGAGTTCACTGTCAGCAGCGGGTCTTAACTCTCCCTTATATCATGAAACTTACTCTTTTATCCACCAAGGAAAGAAATCAAGGCTTTCCAACATATAACAGACAGATTCAAATAGATTTCTATCCTTAAGACAAGCTCTAGCTCAAACATTGTTTTACTTTTAATTATTAGCATTGACTGTGCACTCAACATTAAATTAACACAGAACAAACATAATTTTAGAGTGGGATCTTAATTGTTTGTGAGCCAATAAATATATCCCAAGCCTTTATGCACAGGGGCAGAAAGACACTTTCAGCCCAAACCAGACTGAGTCCTTGCAGTCTTTGTAAGTTGGCTGAGAGTCCCTACCAGAGATCACTAAGATGTGTCTGGATTCATTTTTTTGACTCGAAACAGAGAAGTTTCAACATGCAACATGACTTGTGTGAAGTCAGCCCTATGGGTAAGCAGCTTCTTTGTTCCAAAAATCCACAAACTGTTCATGGCTTCAAGACAGGACTGCTGTCAGGCGGCTGCAAATCCAGGGCAGTGGGAGTAGCTTGAAGCCACTGCACGGAGCAGTCCCAAGCCCCCTGATGCCCTGTTAGCCTCCCCACCCTCCTTCCTGCTTTCTCCCAGGCACATTTCAGTCCATGCCAGGATCACCTTCCTGTGGGAGTAGGTGCCCACTGTTTGTGGCAACACTTCTTCTAGTCTCATCTGAAGTCCCGTGTCTATGATATTCTTCTTCCAGAGAAAAGCTTGGCTGTGGTTTCCTTGAAGGATGTGTTGTACTCAGGGTCCATTCTGATTGATTGTTTTCCTGAAAAGTACAGCTGGGGAACCATTTTGTCTGTCTGTCTGGCTGGCTGGCTGGCTGGCTGGCTGGCTGACTGGCTGTCTGCTGGGTGTCTGCTGGGTGTCGGACCTGTCTCTGTCTCTGTTCCTGCCTCTGCCTTGTCCCTATTTCTGTCCCTGTCCTTGTACCTGTCACTTCTACTCTCACTTTCCTAACCAACTTTGATACAAAATTGACAAAGAAAATTGTGCTACTGTGCAACAGTGAAGAGAATATGCAATGATTCAGTATGGACTGTGAAGAGCTTGAAATGATCAGTCTACCAGCTCATTTTATTTTCTGCATTTTAAGACGAAGTCTACAGGGTCTACAGGGTCTACAGTGTACAGGTCTATAGGGTCTCATTACATAGATTGGACTCATAGTGATTCTCCTGTCTTCAGCCTCTCCACCCCACCCAGTCTTTATCCCCATCTTGGCATACCCTGGGGGTGAGGCTGGCACACTGGGGATCAAACCCTGGCTGCTGCGCTCTGTGTAAGCAGGCACTTTAGTCCACTGAGCTATCAGGCCAGCCCTCACCTTCCTATCCTTTATGTCTTGGGCATTGTTTTGAGGACAGACATTTGAAATCTACTTTCTTAGAGCATATTTCAAATATAAAGCAGTACTATAAGTATAGTCCCTTTTCTGTTCATGAGATGCCCCCAAATTATCAATCCTACAACAGAAAATGTATACCCACTGACCAATGACCAATGACCCTGTAGTCCTCACTCTCCAGTCACAAGTGCCCACTGTTCTTTGCATGCCATCCCTGGCCGCTGCATAGTTCTTCCTTAATTTGCTTTACTAGTTTTTTCATAGTAGGCATCACTAACATAAAGTTTCCGCACTAACTAAACTCACTGTTAGTTGTGTTCTTGCTGTGAGACGCCCTGCCCTTCCTTTCTTCCCTGTAAACACAGAACTGAAGAGATGCATTTAGCAGACAAACCATTAAGAGGCAGAAGTCATGCTCCTCAAAGGCCTCTAAGGCTTGCCCTGCTCCTAGTAGCTTAGCACAGTGCCCTGGGTCACAGATATTCGGGCTGCAGAAGGCCAAGTCCCTTGGGCTCAGCAACAGCCTGGACAGAGAGCAGAGGCTGCAGGAGTCACGTGGCTCCAGCCTCCCCTGGTATAGGCAGCACCATTCCAAGCCACAAGGTTCTTCTTAAAATAATTTTGTGTAAAGTTAATTATTTGTATATGTACTTAATTTACTTTTCTGTTCAAGATATCAGAATTCCTGACTCAATCTCTCCCCATATATATGTTCTTTACTAAAATGATAAACCATGATTAGGAGAGAGTTAGGCAGTGAGAAGTCTAAAACTCATTTCTAAAACTCATTACCTTAATTTCCTTTTTTATAGATAACCATTGCAGGATAACTTTAGATTCTAATTTTTGATGTGTGATTTTATAATTACCAAGGCAATGTGAGCTTTTGATATCTGGAGTGATTTTTTTCATTTAAATCAATGTATCCATTAAAGAATGTATTATTGTACACCAGATGGAAATAAATGAACCATTGTATGAACTTGGCATTTTCAAATCGAGTTACCTGAATGTAATTCCCTGCAGACAGTTTCCAAGTATGCTGTTCATGAGGGATTAGCTTTTATGGAGAGATTCTCTCCCATTCCCCTCAGCCTTTTCCCTCTTGCAATGCTTTTAGTAATTTTGGCTTGTTGAACCGACATGTCCGCCGGAGACAATGCTTAGAACTGATCCTGGACTACCAGAATTAATACAGAGCAAGTCAAGTCGACAGCCAGGGGGCAGCTTACAGGAAAGAGTGTTTAGCCTTTATGCTGTACACAGTTTGAGTTGTCCATCACACGTCTAATAATACTGAAATATGAAGAAATTTTCTTGTCCATTAAATAGAATTTTTCACGAATTTATTCCCAAACTGCAATGGTGCATTTCATTTCCTGTGGCGTTTTAAAAACACATCAGCTGAAAAATATGAGAGATGCACAGTGTGTATCATACTCCCTTTTGTTTTCTTTGTGAGAAGAATTACATTTTCTGTGAGTCATCGCTATATGGAGAGTACGCTCTCTGGTGACATTCACTGTGTTGTTATTGTGATAATGACTTGCTTATTCTGTCTTTTCAAGTAGTAGGTAGAGGATATATATCTTTTTTCCTGCACTGATGGTAAATACATAAATTTCTTTTCACTAAACAAATACATATTGAGACCATTGGAAAAATGGGAATTCAAAATTCTGTTTCAAATTCTCAGTACTCCATATTTTATAAGTGATTTCTCTATATCATTTCTCAAACTGTTACTACTGTTTCTTAGAGAAGTTGATGGACAATATCTAATCTGAATTATGCGGCATCATGTTTAATAGAAAAAATGTGATTATAATTTTATATTACTTCACGTACTACTATTTACTTATTTTTTATGAGCCTTGTAAACTTGGTAGTGATTCAAGTAAGCCAGATAATGAACACCATGTTTTCATCTAAATTTAAGCCAGTGTATGAGTAACACTATGTTGACACAAGCAACAGTGTTTATTTTTTAAGGGAAGCTAAAGTGCATACTTTCTGAAGGAAGTAAAGATGTACATGCTGCAGAGGGAGTGTGCGTGGGGGAGAGCCTCAGCTCGGACCCGTGGTGAGCCTCCTGCTCCCAGCCTCCCCAGCGCTGGGATTACAGGCATGCACCACCATGCCTGGAGTCGGTTGCGGGCTCAGCGCATCTAGGGGTGGGTCCAGCGCAGCATGTGGTGCCAGGAATGGAGTTCCTGCCCCTGTGCTTGCCTAAGCAGTAACTTAGTCCGCTGAACTATCTCGCGGCCCTAAGAACAAATCTTAAGTGAAAAGTAAGTTGCAGAATGTGTGCGGGATGGGAGCCTGATGCAGTATAGATGGAGGCAGAAAGCATAGCTGCTCTGGAAGGCCAGGAAGTGGGTAGACAGGAAGGGTCAGGTAGTCTTTCTAACATCTTTATTAGAACACAAGTAACAGAGCATACAGGTCACCTACATAAAGTATATGCATAATGTACTTCACTCATTTCTTTGGCCCCTGTGTCCTCCACTTGAGCATCCCAGTTTAGAGCGGCATCCACCGGAAGGAGATGGCTCTAGCACACACTGATCATCTCTGCAAACATGAGAGAAGGTGTAAATGCAAGGCAGGCAGTGAGAAGGTTCTTGGTCTTGTTGGTGACTTCTTAGATTAGCTGGGAAGCTCAACTTGGCACAGGAAAGGATGAAAGAGTTTGCTACTGTGGAAGAAAGAACTACAAAATATCACGCTATGCGCTCCACACGGTCCCTGACACTCATGGATTTTAATCCCGTGGATATAGTATGCTTGCCGTGGCAAAAGTGGTTTTGCAGATGCAGTTGAGGTTACTAATTGGGTGACTCTGAAATCAGATTACTCCTGCTGAGGTTCGTCTAACATCCTGCCTTTGCAGAGTGGAGTTTTCTCTGAAAAGTAGCACAAGAACTCAGAGAATCAAAGCCTCAGAAGGACATGAGACCAACTGAGGCAAGGCACCCCCTGCCAGAGAGTCACTAAGGAAAGTGTGAACTCAAGGTTAGTGCTGCGAATAGCAGCCCTCTGCCGGCCACCAGCATGCAGGTGGAAGTGGACAATTTCGAAGGACACTAGATGAGTTCACCATGCCTAATGCTCTAATTGTAGTGTGGTTAAACCCAAAGTAGAAAAAATGTGGAACAGAGGAATAGCAAAGTGGTGTTGTAAAAAAAGTGTTTTTTTCCCCTTATTAGTACATGTCTACAGTACATATTATTTACATTCCTTGAGTGAAGTTGGTACATACATAATATATACATTTAACATTTTTTAATGTATTTAGGACAGGGTCCACAGGGTCTCACTACACAGATCAGACTCGTAGTGATCCTCCTGTTTTTCAGCCTCCCAAGTGCTGGATTACAGATGCACACCACCACACCCAGTCTCAATCACCATCTCAGTGCACCCTGGGGGCAGAGCTGGCATGGCACACTGGGAATCAAACCTCTGCTCCGTGGCTGCTTAGGCAGGTGCTTTAATGCATTGAGCTATCTGGCTGGCCCATATTTAATATTTTTGTTCCTTTACCCTTCCCTTAATCTCTTTTCCTTTTGAGAAGCTCTATGTCTCTGCCCTCTATTATCTATCTTTTATTTGCCCTTTATAATTTGAGTTCTCTCATAAAGAGAAATCATGTGATATTTGAGCTTATGTGTCTGATTTATTTCACTTAGTGATATGACTTGAGGTGTGTGCATTCTCCTATAAATCACTTAAGCTGCTAATTGTGTGTAATTTTTACAAAGTAATATGAATAAATATAATGGCCCACATACAGAAATATGAAAAGACCATTGGTGCTACAAGTGTTTAAAGAAATTAACAATACAGAATACAGCAAGTCCCCAACTCACGAACAGTCCAGTAGCAAACTTTCAGAAGCAAATGGACCTTGCATTGCACAGATGTGAACAAATCGCGGAAGCAGCTCATGTGCCTGCCAGATATTGTCACAGTTGTGCTCTGTGTGCTCACTGTACAGTGTTGTAGTGTTGTACAGTGGTACAGTGCGCAGTCAAAGCCCACGATGTCCAGAAGGGAGAAGGAATGCATGGGAATCGAAGCTGAACTGCTCTACACCTCACATTTTACATTTATGGAAAAAGTGCACCTAACTCACCTTGTTGGATTTAGGAGTGAATGCAACTTACAGATGTTTTCTTGAGATGGAACTTGTTTGTTAGGGACTTACTGTAAAGTACAAAAAGACTTATAAAGATGAGAAAGACTTACTAAGATATCTATCTCAAGTGTTAGTGAAAGATAACTTGAATAAGACAGTTGAAATAATAAGTGGTTGCATTGAAAAAACAATCACCACAGTGAGGATTATTCACATATAGGAAAAGAAGGTTTGTTTTACAGGGTAGTACTGGGACATGACTGAGGACTTTGCACTTGCCAGGCTTGTGCTTCTCCGCTGAGCTGTATTCACGGCCCACGTGTGGTGTAGGAAAAGACAGGATTATGATAGAGCATCATAAAAATAAGGACAAAGAATTCAGATTGAATTGCTGAAGCTGTGAAACACTACATTCATAAAGCATTCTCAACTGTCATGAGAATATTAACCCATGTAGATGTTAAAAAAAAACAACTATACATTAGAAGAGCACCATAGCAAAACAGAAACAGCTGTTATATGTAACATATATCATATGTTACAATGTCTGTATTTAAAAAAACACACATAGTGGTGTTAGCTTGAGCCATGTTTGAGGTACTTTGCAAAGGATGATGCTAACCACAGAAATTAAAAATTTGTAGAGTTACTGAAGAGTAGAATTCTTTCCCTGTGTGACCTCCCTCCCTTCTTTCCTTCCTAGTTTAAGAGGAAGAAATTAACCTCACTTGAAGTATAACTTTACTTGCTTTTTATGGCAAAAAGACAGAAAGAGAATACCATAAGAGAATTAGATCATTAAAATGCATTAAATATTGTTTCCAGAGTAATGAAAAATTTATGAGATTATTTTGTTAATATAGTCCTTCATTACATGTACACTATTTAAAAATATGTGTTTTTAATATTTTAATAGTATATGAGGTTTGATTCCTCTCAAAGCACACTCTGACACATGTAGTAACATCTAGGACATTTGTAAGCAGACTGCAGTGGTCACTGTTGGGGAGCAGTCAGGAGTTTACAGAAGGTGCTGAGGAGTGGTCCTCAGGGACTTATACAAGGAATCTGTGCACCTAGATGTCTCCTCTGGAGTCCCAAAGATGGGCACGCTGGAGGGGCCTTCGTATCAATGCTAAGATCCATAATTTAATGCAGAATTCCCTGGAAGGAAGCAGGTTTCCTCCTCTGAAGTAATCCAGAATAGATGATGAATATTGATTGCCACAAAATTCCCATCATCTAGGAAAATAAGACATGTATTCCTTCAATGTAAGCCAAGGCAGAGACAGACATGGATCATCACTGTGGTCCTCCTTAAAAGGAGGTGTACCTTTCTAACTTTATCTACTGTCAACATTACACCATGTCTCTCCCTTCTTCGTATCATTGGTGTTTTAGCCCGTGCTCTCCTAAACAGTTAATTCTCTAAAGTGGATTCAAGGCAATCACTGGCCTTATTCATTTGCTCTTGTAAACTAGACTTTCTTATCAAATATTTATTACTGCAAATCTGCTTAAGAATTCTTCAAGCTCAACTATGTATCTAAAGTAAGTTAAAAAATAATGGTGCTAGGGATGGCCTGATAGCTCAGCAGACTAAAGCGCCTGCTTAGGCAAGCACAGTGGCCCAGGTTCGATCTGGGCATGCTGAGATGGCTATTGACACTGGGCATGGTGGTGGCGCCTGTAATCCCAGCACTTGGGAGGCTGAAAATAGGAGAATCACTATGAGTCTGATCTATGTAGTGAGACCCTGTAGACCCTGTGTTAAATATAGAAAAGAGAAAGAAAGAAAAGCAATGTTGTAAAAATAGTAGTTTTACTTGTGATATATGGGAGATTTGTCATAAAGTCAATGTTAAATATAGAAATATAATTTAGGGGGTTTTATTATTAAATTTTCAACCTAACTAGCTGCTAATTCTTAGTTTTCTTTCCCAGTTTCCTTCTTCTTTCCGATCTCTAATTGTTGACATTCCCTATGAGCCAATATTCAGACCCTTCTCATCTATATTTATATTCTTTTTTTTTAAGATGGTCTTATTCAATACAATGCTGATGTCCTACAAATTAATATGTTCAAAGCAGATCTGTTGTGTTTGCCCTAGAGTCATTTATTCAATTTCCTACATAATATCTGGAAGTGTAGAAGACATCATAAGCCAACACACAGGCCTAAGATGTAAATTTAAATTTTATAATCTTAGCTCCATTTGCTTGTCCTCTGACTTTTTCACCTCGGTCAACAATGTGATTTATATAATTAAACCATGAATAAAATCTGCAAATTACCTCAATTTCTCTTTTTCCATGATCTCCAGCATCCAATGCATGAACATATCCAGTCAGTTTTATCTTAATTATCACCAATTTTCAAGACTTGCTTCTGTTGTCCTCATCCATGTCACCACCACCTCTTGTGTGGGTTTCAGCGACAGGTTAATAGAGATTCAAGCAAGTGGCTGAAGAATTCAAACTTTTCCTTTACTATATTCTTTTACAATATGTTCTGTAGCAACCAAAGTACTTTAAAAAAAAAAAAAGGAATTTGGATAATCTCACCTCTAGGGTGAGACTTCCAGTGCCTTTCACCTTATTTTGAATGAATCACAAATTCTTTATAGGATCATTCCCTATTTATCTCTGTGCATTTTTTTCTGTGACATATCTTTATAACACTGTATCTTAGCTGTATGGGTATTGTTTTCTTTTTTTTTTTTTAATTCCTTTATTTATTACAGTGTCTCGCTACACATCACGGATTCTTTTTTTGTGGGGGTGGGGTGTGAGCTCAGCCGGCCCCGAGGGGAGGGGCTGGCATGGCATGTGGTGCTGGGGCTCGAACTGCGGTCCCTGGGAGGCGCTCTAGACCGCTGAGCTATCTTGCCAGCCCGGGTATTATTTTCTAGTATAGAAAAGAAAGTCTATATTATCTGGAACACTCCTTCTCCAGTCTTTTGATTGTCATCCTATAGTTCTCCATTCTTGTCTATATAAATGTCATATCAACATATTGTTTAAAGTAACACCATTCTACAGTTCTCTAATATCATTTATTTTTGTACAATAGATTTTGGCATTTACTATGTTTACAACATATTTGTTTACTTTTATATAACCTGTCTCCTTCAAGTTATCCAAAATTCTATGACAGTGGGGTTTTTGTCATATTGTATTCATACTCCCATACCTTACATGTATTGCATGGATGGATAGGGGGATGGAGGCAGGGAGGGAGGGATGGATGGATAAGAAGACACATGGCAGTCAGATGAAGATACAGAGACCAGTGGGTTTTGAGAAAATTACTGTATGTCAGAAACACTGGGTTGGATTGCAGTGTAAAAGGCAAGAACAAATGAGTCATTCACTGGACTGGATGAAACCTTCCAGGGATAGCATAGACAGGAGAAATCTTAAAAGAGGACCAATATTTATACTGTGTTATTTAAATATAAGACTCATATTTAGTTTTTTTCTTAATGTAGTTAGAGTACCTAAGGTACCTCTTCACATGGAATATGTTCAATATATTGGCCCAATGGAAGTATTGAATTACTTTAAATTTTGGAGGAAAATCCCACCAATAATTATGCAAGATGATAATTAACAGTCTGAAGAGGACATCCAAGAAAGTATGATCTGACTCAAAGTAAGAAGAGGATTCAAAAGGGGGGAAGTAGTCAGAAATGTTGAAAACTACAGAATACTTAAATGATATCCTGGAATAATATTTTAGAAGAACGAGCTGTGTTCACCCAGAAAAGAGAAAAGGAAGCATTGACATTAATAACAATTACAAAAGATTTGCCTATATACTTCACATGTAGCCTTTTGTATGAGTAAAAAACTTAGAATGTACTGTAAAATGCTCCTTTCATTGTATACTGGCAGTTTATATTTTTGAAGAACATTTCTGTTTTTGATGTACTTTTTTTCCATGGTACTGGGATTAAAGTCAGGGTCTTTGCGCTGAGCTATATTCCCATTTTTTAAAATTTTATTTTGAGCTGGGTCTCAGTGAGTCACTCAGCTACCCAAGCTGAACTTGAATTTGTGACCCTTCTGCCTTCACATCCCATAGTGTTAGGATCACAGGCATACAGCACCTTGCTCAGCTGTGTTCCTAACACTATGGGAGGTCAAGGGTTAGGCTTAGGGTTATGGTTTTAATCTACAGTATTTTTTTAAATATAACTAAAATCTTTCTTTAGCTTTAAACTCTGAGTCATGTTATCAATATGTTTATGTCATACTATAATGAATGAAATGACAGCAAGGATTACAATTCATCAAGATCCAACTTAAATATTCAGAAAGGTAACATGAAGGAATCATTTGAAAATTAATGAAATGATGCTATTACTAACAAATATCAAGGAGTTGATAACTTATGAATAAATTTCCAAATATCTCCACAAATTGAACAAATACAGATTTTTGAGAGAGCTGGAACACCTAGGTGGAGACCACAAGAGAACAACCAGTAAATATCTGCTCACAGAGTGGTAGTGACTCCTTAGACCTGACCCTGTTACAACTCCCTTGATAGGTCTTTCTCTGGATTCCTGGTTCCTATAAAGCCCAGTGTGCCATGATCTTTACAAAGGTAGAGTTCTGCCTTTATAGAGTAGGATATGACTGGACCACTGCCGAAAATGCAGTGCTGCTGCTTGTCCTATTGCATGGACATTAGCAGTATAAGTGAGTCTATGTCAGAAGAGGTTTATAGACCCATAGATCTCCTAGCTCTTAAATCAGACTCCCAGAGATGGCAGTGGAGTCAGGGACAGGAGTCTGCATCTCTGCCTCTGAATCCCCTTTCCTTTGCCTAGATGATTCCCAGGAAAGAGACATGGGTATCTACAGACAACAGAAAGGACACCTGTACTCATTATTTCTTTTGTTAGTCTCTACAGATACTGAAAGGAAAATTTTTTTTATTAAGCACATATTAATGTTCTGTTTTGACTTATGTGTCAATTATGAAACTATTACCAGCCTATCATAAAAATCAAACAGCATGAGAATTTATAAAAGAAAAATAAAGAATTGTCCTCAGCATTCTCCTTCCCTTCAGCTGTGTTCTCATTTGCCACAGTGAATGGTTTGGGCTTTGTCTTCTGTGCTTCTCTTCACATGCAGTCTGTGCTGCCCAACTGTGCACGTGCTCTGATGAAGGCCATTTGGTTTATCTAGCAGCGCTGTTAGTGGATGGCTTCACATCCTCATGCTCTTCTCAAGTCCTCACTTCTCCCCCACGCTGAGCTCTTGAGTGAGGGAGGCCACAGCAACAGTGACTAGAGTAGCACAGCATCTGGGCCACTGGCTAATTTGTTCCCTGATGTTTGCTATCTAAGAAGCATATTCTGAAGGCTCTTTGGTTGACTACTTTCAGCACAAATAGCCAGAAAATTTCCTCAGTTCAAGTCCTTTCACTGTTTCAAATTCTCTACAAAGCCCAATTTTATCAAGAGTAAGAACAAAATTCGTACAACAATCGCAGTGCCTGCTGCAGCTGGCCCAGGCCCACTCCTTGCTTCTCTGCTGCTGTATCTTGCACTGCCTCCCCTCTCTCTCCACCAGAGGCCCTCTTCAGATAGCATAATTCTTGAACACACAGGCCAGGATCCGTCTCTGACTACTGACCTCACTGAGATGAGAAATGAGAAGACCACTACCCCCCTCCAGTGGGTCTTTGCTCTGCTAGGGAGCTCTTCCTCAGACACAGCTGGGCTTATTCTCTAACCTCTCAGTCTGTGTTTAGCTGTGACCTTCTTGGTTAGGTTGATATCCACCACCTGATTGCAAACAACAGTCTTGACCTTGAAGTTCCTGCTCTCCCACCCTCATTCTATTTTCGTAGCACTGAGCATAGGCAAGAGCATGTATACTGTATTTGTCACACATATTTTATGCCTTTCCTCAGTAGAATGGAAACTCTCCAAATACAGGATTTTCATCAGTGTAGTCCAAGAGCCTGCAAACGTGGCAAACAATAGAAGCCAGTCAGCAAACATTCAAAGATGTGTGGATAAGAAAATATCTGCTTATAGTTAGGATTTAGTATAGCAAAATGCAGTACCAGATAGGAAGTAGACTCAGGCTGGTAGGTGCCAGCAGTTATCTGCTGTACACGGAGATAAGAATAGATTCATTGGAGCTTCCTAAATCCTATTTAAAAGGACTCATAGGATGGTTCATTTAACAATTGCAAAATAATAATAAAAGCACAGAGGAATATCTGAAACATACTACATGCTTAAGTAATGTTAACTGCTACTGTCATTTTAATATATATCATATTATAAAAAATAAGAATGGAATTATTGTGAAATGATGTATTTATAGAGCTTTATTTTGCATTCATTAAATGTCATATTACTTTCTAAATAAAAGGTAAGTTATTAATTCGTTTATTCATTCATTCAGTAACTACTTAGAAGTAGTTACTTTTCCTCTGAGACAATTATATATTATTTGTTCTTCATTTCTATAACTTGATAATATTGTATAGAATTCGCATACCATCATGTAGTCATTCTCCCTAATGAATATTTTAGTGGCCAATGGTTTTACTAAAATATTATATACTGTCCTTTTAGTATAAACTAACAAAAATTAAATGAATATTTTTTGTTTTTTGTTTTTTTGTCTTTTTGAGACAGGGTCTCACTGTGCAGTTCAGGCTGGCCTTAAGCTCACTTTGTAGCTCAGGTTGGTCTCGAACTCACAACAATCCTCCTGCCTCAGCCTCCCAAGTGCTGGGATTACAGGTGTGTGCCACCATGCCCGGCTCAAAAATTAAAATGAATATTGTAATACTATAAAATATACTGTAACACTAAAATCTGCCTTTATGTATTATTTGAAATCAAGGTATATCTTTTAAAGCCATAGCTTTGAGTATTTCAAGATAAAATTAGTCTGTCCCACTGAAGTGATTTTATATATAAAATTATTTCAAAGCCGCTGTGTACATATATTCTCTAGGCCTGAGTTATTTTGTCTGGACAGTCTTTCTTTTAAAACTGCTCATCTTTTCCTCCAAACTACTATTTCTATGAAATTGCCACACCCTTACTCTCCAGTGGCATTTCTATCTCCACAAGACCCAAATTGCATCCTTTTTAGGGCTCCTCAGGATGCCATGGATTGATAGACAAAACTCTTGATTCTAACTAGGAAATGCATAGACCTGCTCAGAACTCTGAGCTTCATATCACAGAGGGTAATGCCAGCCCCATGTTACTGGTAATAACTATAAGAAGGGTGACTTAATAGGAATTCACAGTCTTATCTTTGAATCCATGGACAAAATATGTAACAGATAAAGAAAGACAATCAAGCCCACCCGAGAGGAAGAGGGAAAGGGAGCCCCAGGGATTCTGAGTTCCTCCTTCCAGTTGATTTTAAGTTCAGAGGGCTGCTTCTCACCTTCGTTGTGAATAAGTAGTTTAAGCCTTTTCTGGTATTCTGTCAGCCAAGGAATTGCTCCTCATTTTCTTTAAGGAATACAGTTTTGTTCTTACACCTTATAGCAAGACCAGTCAAATGTTTACCATGTGTTTCTGTAACATAAGTCACTCAAATTAAGGCAATATATCTCTCAAAATATCTACAAAACAGTTCTTTATAAAGACATTCACTCTAACGCTGCATTAATAAAAGATATTTCAGTGATATGTCTCTTGTGAGGCATGCCACAAGACATGAATTAGTCAGGAGCACAAGACTATTCTGAGGTGCAGATTGCACACCATTTGGAACTACTTCTCTAGGTCAGACAGATGATTGCTGTCTTGTATGCTTAGACCCAAGGGCTAGGACTGGAAATGTTAATGAGAAGTCTTTCTTCACAGAGCCTTTTCCTCTCCCTGGGTAATTAATCACACACACTTCAGAATCCTTGGTTTGACACAGTTCCTTTCTGGTGTGCCACTATCTCCTCTGTCATAACAAAATGCAGCAGGAATTTCTCAAGACAAATTGACTTTGATGAAACATGCTTTACTAGAAGATTGGGCAGTGTGGCCATTGTGTATTTGATGATAATAGCAGTGATAGTGATCTATGGACTGCAAGCTTCTGGGTGCTCTTAACCATTTTAGTTTCTGATAAGCAGGACTTCAGCCATCTGTCCCTCTAGGGAAGTAAACAAGCTGAGGAGATCTTCTGAAATTTGCTTTAACTCCTTCCAGAGAAACCCTTTCTAAATTTTGATGTTCAAATGAGGAGCTCCAGGAGCTCAGGAAACGCACATTCTGATTTGGCAGCTGTGGGCCAGAGTACAAGATCCTACATCCCTAACCAGCTGCCGACTGAGGTGGCTGCTACTCTGCAGAATGTACTTTGATTAGTGAGTTCTACAGAATTTCTTATTTCCTGATCCTGTTCAGTTTTCAAATACACTGTCAAAGTTACACACACTTTTCATTATCTCTGTCCTATACAGAACAGCTCGCAACACAAAGCTCAAGAATACCATACAGTGTCAAATGCAAAATTTTGTTTACCTTCTGGGAACTGAAACATAAACTGAGGGAACACCACTATCCAACATGATTCTTATGCCATTATTAGGTCATTTTTTAAGATCCAACATTAAATATCTGATGGTTTATTGGTGCTTACAAGTAAAACAGATTTAACATAAGATATATAAATATATGACGATTTACAGTGAAGGTTAGAGCAGCCACCCACACAGCTAGATGTGGAAGAGTGCAGAAGGTCTGTCTGCACGGGGCAGATCTAGAAGATCCAGGTGGAGGCCTGGAGCTCACTGTGGTGTGAGTCCACACTGGGAGCCAAGTGCCTGTGCTGAAACCCAGGAGAGGATGTCCAAGGTGGACGTGAAGACAGGAGCTCCTCCGGGGCAGCAGAAGTGAGCCTTCCCTCTTTGTTTCTCTTTTATTCCTTTCAGGCGACAAGCCTGTTGGTTGGTGACACTCTCACTGAGGATGGATCTTCTGTCGTCAGTACTTGAGCCTCCAGCACACTCAAGCTGTGCTCTAATTTAGTTGGGTATTTCTTACTGAAATCCACACAGTTAACTATCACAGCTCACTCTTGACAACCAGGTACAGTTTCTTCAACTGTAGTCTGCAGATACAATGAGAAGTTTATAATTATGCCCTACATGCTACAACTGTCTTGTACAGAAACAGAAAAACACTACCGTGTACTCCAATTCATGATCTTAATTTCTTCTACAATCTTGGAAAAGATGGCCATATTTGTGTTTGTCTGGGAAAGAAAGCCATAATTGTGTCATCTGATGCACAGTTTTCAAACATTTGTCCAATGCTCCTATTTGAGATACACTGTTTACCAGCAAAAGTGTCAGGAAGTGAAGTACCATTGCAATTCTCTCCTCGGAAAAGAAGATGAGTTTTCTTTAGGTGATGCTTACTCTTCACCTCAACCTTATAGCATAGGTTTCACAATACTTAAGCACCAGTATTAAGACTATCAGTATTATATTATGATGGGAAGCCTCTTCAGAGAGAACTATTGCAATTATGATCCTCACCCCTGGCACTCATTAAGAAGTCACAGCTGATATTTACAACTACCTTCTGCTACCCGTTCTGTATTCCCCTAACCTTTAGCAAGCACCTCAGCAGGACTTGTATTTTTGTTGTTGTTGTTTTGTTTGTTTTATCCCTAATGGGGTGACCCATAACTTTATTCCTGAAGTTTCTGGGCCATTTTGTCATCCTGCCTGGATGCTGTTGTTGTTTCCCATTGATCTCAGTAGCAAAACGTGTTCACACTAAAATTTCCCAAAAATATCTCCTGCACTCCATATATATCTTTGCTTTCCTCCATTTAGTATTAGTTTAGTATCCCCTTTTTAGCCTGAGTCAGTCACCCCTGCCAATACTGTAATTCCCTTTTAAGCTTATTAACTCAAAGGCACAGGATACCAAAATCACCAAGAAGTTTTAGCCTCTAGATCAGTGGTATCATTGTTAAATTTGCTGCTACAGACTTTCCCCCCTCTGGAACTAAGACTCCTAGGCCAGCAGAGTATAAGATCTTGGGAACAAGATGAAAAGTTTTGTTAGAGGATCACTGGAGAATTCCCGTTTTCACTCTTTGATTCTGGACCCCTGAATCTTGGTTATGGAAGACTCTACCACATAGTAAGTGCTGGTTCAAAGCATATGTGTATTTATTAAAATTTATTTATTTTTCATTTTATTTTATTGAGAAATAAATAGCAATGAGACCATATCAAAACTGATTAATAGGATAGTTTAAATAATTAATACATTGTACATTGTTATCTTCTTAGTGGTTGTCCATAGTGGACATGATATACTGTCCAAACACTATTACTACAAATCTTTCTACTCATTGAATTATGCAAGAGTACCTGTATATCTATCTTAACTATTCTGTATATGCAAATACAAAATGGTCCTGCCTTTGTATCCCCTTTTTTTTCTTTACTCATGTTAGAGATGAGTATTCCACTGGAATCTAATTACTATAGGCGCAAGAATTCAGCAAAACAAACCAACACAGTCCAGAAGTCCACAATAGTAGTGAGTTACCTACAGAAGATGTTGTCTGGAGCCTCTCATAGCTCAGCGTATTAATATGGCTTTCTTTATATATCTCGTTTTTATATTTTTCTGCTGGATGGTTAAGACCAAGATAAAGCAAGACCTATATAATAAGAAATGTAACTTTTGTACCTGATAAGGTGAGTCACGTACCCTCAGGTTTATCCTGTAACCCTGTACTGCAATTTGAAGATCCTTTGCTAGTGTCAGCCGTGTGGATGAGTCATGGCCATTGCTTGACCAATGTGCTCTCTGTGAAAGCCTGAGAGAATGTTTTATCTCCATGTGACTCTCCTTAGGCACAGTCTACATCATGATCACTTTCCTCTGTGGCCCCATAATCTCCTTGATCAGGAAATTTTGTACAAAACTGAGTTACATGATGCTATAGTACAAGCTCTCCTGTGTTCTGACTCTTCACTGACCTTGAAATACTAGGGCCAAAATGTTGGCTGTCCTTGAAGCCCTTCCTTTTCTCTAATTTTTGATCTGTGAACTTAGGTTGTTAACCCTCGAGAAGACAAGCTTATTATTACCCTGCAACATATACAATTCAGTTTACCATAACTATCTGTCTAAGTATCTATCATTTTAAGCATAACATGAAACGTATTTTCCATCAAGTAGTGATTTGTTAAACTTTAAGTCCCTACGGAATATGAAGAAAAATATGATAAAAAATAAGAATAAAAAATTGCATATTTTTACACAGAAATTTACAAATCTAACCATATATAGCATTGTAACAGGACAGTCCTCTGACATTTTTTCTTGTGTCCTTTATTCATTTATTACCCTTAACAAAAAGAAGAAAAAAATTTTTACTTGAAAGACAGTATGGTAATAATTGTTATGTCATGAAAAGAAGTATGTATTTAGAAGATCATAGAGACAGGTATTCCAAGCATGGCCCTTCTATTTCACATTGCTATCATCATTGCTGTTGCTTCGTTCACAGGGATCAGTATGTATAGTTAGTCAGGGTGAGAATCCTACCAATTAGCTGTTAATTTCAACTTGCTGATGTTTCTAAGGATCATTGCCTTGCCTATCTTGTGCATATAAATGTATGGCTTAGCCCTTGTCATATTTCCCAGCTTTTCTCCTTGCCCTCTCCTCATTGTCCAATCCTAAAGTTCTCGCTTTCCATTTAATTGTGTTATACATTTCTATTTGCATTTCTTCTTTTCAATTCTTATAATAGGGAGACTATACAATATTTACACATGTGGGCCTGGTTTATTTCATTTATGAGTATATCTTCAAGTGGCATCCACTTAAATATGAAACTTTCAAGTTTATCATTCTTTATAGCTGAATAATACACCACTGTATAAAGACATCACATCTTTATCAACCATTTCTTATGTGACTGGCATCTTGGCTGTTTCTAAGATTTGACTATCACAAACTGTGCTGCTATAAACATAGATACACATATATCACTATGATATGATATTTTCAGTTCCTCCAGGAAAATTCCTAGTAGGGGATAGCTGGCTTGAATGGGAGTACCAGTCCTAGGTTTTAAGAAGTTTCCACACTGATCTCCACAATAGTTGCACCAGACTACATTCCCACCAGCAGTAGAAAAGGGTTCCCTTTTCCCACATCCTCTCCAATATTTCTTGGTTATTAATTTCTTTATGATAGCCATTCGTTCTGGGGTGATATGGTAGGTTGTTTTTATTTGCATTTCACAGATGGCTAGTGATGTGGAGAATTTTTCATATATTTATTCATTTCTTTAATTTCATCCTCTGAGAAATGTGTGTTCATCTCAGATGACAATTTCTGGATTGCGTCTTTAAACTTAGGGGTCCTAATGTTTTATCGTTCTTTATAAATCCTAGAGAGCAGACCTTTGTCTGAGGGCTTATTAGTTAAGATTTTTTTGAACTTTTGAAAAGTGTCTTTTCACTTTGTTGGTAATTTCATTTTTCATGCAAAAACTCCTCAATAAAAGGTGGTCCCAGTTGTTAATTCTTTCAAGTATTAGTCGTAGTATTGGATTTTTGTTCATGAACGCTTTGCCTACCCCTATGTCTTTAAGAGTTCCTCCTACTTTGTCTTCCAGCAGACTGAGTGTTTCTGTTTTAATGTTTAGATCTCTAATCCATTTAGACTTGAGCTTAGCACATGATGATAGACCTGTGTCAAGTCTTAGTTTTTGGAATGTAGAGAGCCAGTTTTTCCAGCACCATGTATTAAAGAGGCTATCTTTCTTCCAGTAAGCATGTTTGGCCATTTGGATTAGGTGGCTGAGTGTATTTGCAGGCCTCAGCATCTTATATTCTATTTTATTGATCTCAGGTCTATTTTATTGCCAATATCGTGCTTATTTCATCACTGTAGCTTTATAGTATAATTTCAAGTCAGGAATTGTAATGCCTCCTGCCTTGTCTTTGTTGCCCAGGACTGCCTTTGCTATTCTAGGGCTTTTCTGGTTCCAAATGAATTTTATTAATGATTTCTCTAGGATTGTGAAGTATGTTGGAGGTAGTTTGATAGGGATTGCATTAAATTTTGGGAGTATGGCAATCTTCACGATGTTGGTTCTTACTATATCCATGATCAGGGAATATTTTTCCATTTTATGAAATCTTCTACAATCTCCTTTTTCAGAGTATTGTAATTATCCTTGAAAAGATCTTTGACTTCTTTTTAGTTACATGAATTCCAAGGTATTTCATTTTCCGAGGTGCTATTGTAAAATGTAAAATTTCTCTAATTTCCCTCTCAGTGTGTTTGTTATCTGTGTAGAGGAATGCTATTGACTTTTGGGTATTGACATTGTATTCTACTATGTTACTGAATTTGTATATCAATTTTAGTAGCTGCTTGACGAGTGTTTTGGGTCTTCCAAGTAAAGTATCATGTCATATGCAAATAATGATAATTTAACTTCTTCTTTACCTATTCTTATTCCTTATGTCTCCCTCTTGCCTAAAGGCTGTAGCTAATAATTCCAGAACTATATTGAACAGGAGGTGTGATAGAGGAAATCCTTGTCTTTACCAGATCTAAAAGTATAAGATTTCAGTTTTTCCCCAGTTAGAATTACCTGTTGGGTTGTCACAGATGGCTTTTATCAAATCGAAGTAGTGGCCTTCTATTCAAATTTTCTCTAGGACTTTAAACATGAATGAGTGTTGAAATGTGTCAAAAGCCTTTTCTGCATCAGTTGATATGATCATGTGGTTTTTGGATTTCACTACTTTCATATAGTCTATTACATTTATAGATTTTCCAATATGGAGCCATATTTGTATCCCTAGGATGAATCCATCTTGGTCATGGCATATGATCTTCTTGATGACTTGCTGTATTGTATTTGCTAGGATTTTATTGAGAATTTGTGCATCTATATTCATGAGGGAGATTGGCCTGTAGTTCTCCTTTTTAGTTGTGTGTTTCCCTGGTTTTTGAATCAGTATAATACTTGCCTCCAGAAATGATTTTGGGAGGACTGCTTCCTTTTCAATTTCATTGAAGAGTTTGAGGAGTGTAGGGATTATATCTTCTATAAATTTCTTGGGGAATTCAAATATGAATCCATTGTGGCCTGGACTTCGTTGGCAGGCTTTTTATTACATTTTTGTATTTCATTGGCTGTTATTGGGTTATTGAGAGTTGTTGTATCTTCTGTATTCAGTTTTGGTAATTTGTACCTTTCTAGAAATCTACATTTCATCTCTGTTTTCTATTGTGTGAGCATAAAGGTTCTTAAAGTAGCTATTGATAATCTTTTGAATTTCCACTGGGTCTGTGGTGATTACACACTTTTTCATTCCTTATTGCTTACATTTTAATTTTTTCTTTCCTCTTTTTGATGAGGTTAGCTAGGGGCTTATCGATGTTACTTAATTTTTAAAATAACCAGTTTTTTGATTTGTTGATTCTTTAATCTGTTCTCTTCATCTCAACTGAATTAATTTCTGCTCTAATCTTTGTGATTTCTTCCTGTGTTTGGGCTCTGGTTTTTTTTTTTTTTTTTTTCTCTCTTCCTTTTCTAGATGTTGGAGGTGAGCATTAGGGTGTTTATGCTCTTGCTTTATTTTTGTAATGTCTGGGTTCACAGCTGTGAATTTCCCTCCTAGAACTGCTTTCATCTCATTCCATAAATTCCCATAAGTTGATGTTGAATTTTCACTGAGTTGTAGGTATTGTTGAATTTCTTGTTTAGTAT
Source organism: Ctenomys sociabilis (assembly GCA_004027165.1). NCBI lineage: Eukaryota > Metazoa > Chordata > Mammalia > Rodentia > Ctenomyidae > Ctenomys > Ctenomys sociabilis. The sequence goes on from PVKA01001549.1 coordinate 51,898, forward strand.
CATCTGTGACCCATCGATTGCTGAGTAGGGTGCTGTTTAATTTCCATGTATTTAGCATTTTTTTCTGGTTTATTTTGTCTTTATTTCAGGTTTCATTACACTGTGTTAGGATAATATGCATGGCATAATTTCTGTTTTCTTGCATATACTTCATGACCTATGGACTGGTATGTGGTCCATTTTAGAAAATGACCCATGTGCAACTGAAAACATTATGTATTTATCTGCATTTGGGTGGAACACTGTATATGTCCACTAAGTACATTTGTTCCAAGCTCTGGTTCAGTTCTGCTACTTCTTTGCTAATTTTTTGTCTGGTTTACCTATCTTTTTGGGATAAAGATTTGTTAAGGTCTCCTGTTATGGTTGCAATATTTGATATTACATTTTTCATGTGCATTAAGAATTGTCTTTTATACTTGGGTGCTCCCATGTTTGGTGCATATACATTTATCAGTTTTACTTCTTCCTCTTGAATTTTTCCCCTAACCAGTATGTAGTAGCCTTCATTGTTTTGTTTGATCATTCTTGGTTTGAAGTTGAGACTGTCTTACAACAGGATTGCTACCCCTGCTGTTTTCTGACATGCTGGGGCATGTAGTATTGCTTTCCATCCTTCGATTTTTCAGCCTTGAATTTCTTTCTATGTTGTGTGTTTCTTGTATACAACATATTGTTGGATTGTTTCCCAATCCACTGTGCCAGTCCTTTTTTTTTTCTTAATTGCTGAATTGAGTTCATTTACATTGATGGTTATAAATGATATATGTTGACTTAGGACTGCCATGCTATCTACCTGCTGTTGTTTACTCCTTTTTTTTCCCTGTGTTTAATTGTTTCCCCTATTTAGTGGTTTCCTTGTGTTCTTGTTGGTGGAGTTGTGATCAATTTGGTTCCTCTCTAGAACATCTTTCAATAGTCTATGTAGGATTGGCTTTGTCTTCATGAAATTCTTTAGTTGTTCTTTGTCATGGAAGTATTTCACTTCTCCATCAAACTTGAAAGAGTTTTTCAGGGTATAGTAGCCTGAATTTGTTTTTGTAGAGGACTTGAAATACCCTGCTCAATGCTCTTCTTGCCTTCGTGGTTTGTGAAGAGAAATTGGTCATTATTCTGACGGGTTTTCCTTTGAATGTGATCTGTTTCTATTCTCTAGTGTCCTTTACTATATTGTTCTTGTGCTGTATTTCTGGGATCTTGACTAACTATTATATGTCTTGGTGTTTTTAATTGGGTTAAAGTTATTTGGCATTCTCTATGCTTTGGTTACCTGAATGTCAGATTGTTGCCCCATATTTGGGAAGTTTTCTGCTATTACTTCTGCTTGTATTCTTTCTATATCATTTGTATTGACTCCATCCTTCTCATTGATGCCTATAAGTCTCACATTGTTCATCTTTGCATCGTCTTACAGGTGGTGAATTATTTCTTCCTGAATCCTAGTTGTTTTTAAGAGATCCTTTCTTACCTCTTCACTAGGTGCACTAGCATCTTCAAGACCTTAAAATCTCTCTTCATCTTTACTCAAATGGTTTTGTATGTTTGTGGTTGAGATTTTAATATCCTCTATATTTGTTTGCTTCTTCTGCATGTAATCTATTCCTTTCCTGTATTGCTCATTCAAGGAATCCATCATTTTTCTAATTACTCTATTTTTTATCAATGTATTCTTTAGCAGCAGTTATTAATTCTTTTACTGCAGAGTTTTTTTCAGATTAGGTTTGCTCCATATATTTGTGTGTTTGATTCTTTACTTCATGTGCTCTGAATTCAGATATTTCTTTTTTTATTTCAGAAATTAATCCCACTCTGAGTTCTTCTATATCTTTCTGCTATTGTTTTTTTAATTCCTACCTTATTGATTTATACATTTCAGCTGAGCTCGTGTCCTCTGCATTTGTTGTGGGTGGGCTCAAGCCCTGAGATTGCATTTTGCTTCTTGTCTTCATCATTTCATGTAGCACTGACCTCTGAACTTTGGTGTAGAGCTTTGGAGCAGTTGTAACCTTAGCACCTACTGAAAGTCAGGTGCAGCTCTATTTAGTTTGAGTTTATCCAGTTATACCTGGCTTGGGTCTAGCTGTTGTGTTCAGCTCCTTCCTGCTGCAGCCTTTGAAAGTGAACCTGTTGTGCTCCTCTGTTGTTCCCCTGGCCCAGGAGGTATAGGGGAGCACAGAAGCTCTCCAACACACTATCCAAGCCTGGGTTTGGGATGGATCTTGGCGTCTGGAGAATGTCACAAAAGTTCTCATTCACTGGGTAGGCTTGGGGGCAGCGACTTTGGAGAGGTGGAGGGGTCCCGAGGGAATGATAGAGGGCTCATTCACATGGCATGCCTGAGTTTTGGGCCGGAGAGGTTCCTGGGTGTAGGGAAGCCAGAAGGTCTCCCACACACTTGTTGGGCCTGGGCTGGGCTGGATGTGGAGTACAGGGTGGGCTCTGCTGGCTCTGGAAGGGTGGGGGAGATCCAGAGGACACTAGTAAAGGTCACTCTTGGGCGGCACCCTGTTCTTGGTTTGGCAGGTGCAGAACAGAGCAGAAGCTCTCCCACACACTCCCAGGGCTTGGGTTTGGACAGATCTGGGGCTTTCCGGAGAGCACAGCAGAAGTTTTCACTCACAGGGGCAGCTGTGCTGGTTCTGGATGTATGGGGAGGGAGGTCTGGAGGAATTGGGGAGAAGTCTCTCTCATGCAGCTGGCCTGGGCTTGGTCTGGCAGGCACAGGGTTGAGCAGAAGCTCTCCCACACACTCCCAGGGCCTGGGGATGGGCCATATGTGTCCTTTTAAAGAATCTTCCCCCAGCCCTGAAAGCTGTTGCCACCTAGCTGGTTCTGTGACAGCATTTCCAAAGATTCATTTCAACTTTCTAGCGGTCCACCTCCTTCTCAATGGTGAAGACTGTGGCAAAAGCAGTAAATTCCATGGGCATGACCTCATTGGCTTACTCCTCTAGCTATAAAATGTGTTTCTTGGTCAGAGGCAATGCTTTGTGGAATTCCATAATGGTGCTTAAGGCATTCTCTGTGTCCTCTAGGAGAGTTTTGGCAGAAGCATTGCATGCAGCGGAGGCAAATCCATATGCAGAATCAGTCTTGGTGCTAGTAGGAGAAGTGCTGTCCTTTCTATGACAAAGTAGTTCAGGATAAATAACCACCACTTGTCACTAACTGATAGGAGAATGATGCCATGTTTGAGACTCGGTGTTGATCTCTGCTGCTGGCATGTTGGGCATTCAGCGTGGCTATACCCAGACTGGCCTAGGAAAATAGGAGTCCATGTTGCTGAATTCACATATAACCTCCATCCCCGATACCATGGCCACTCTGTTCATAAGCCCAGTGGACAGTGATGGGGACTGAAGAAGGAGGTTGACCACTGTATACAGAACAGGTCATCCAATCCACTTGAGTGTTAAAGTCTTCTGCCAAGGTCACTTGCTTGTGCTTATAATTGCTTTACTCATTTCTGAGAGAGATACAATGAGCAAGGAAATCCAAATATTTATGTGATCCTTCTAGGGCATAAAAATGTATGTTTTCTCTACATTTACTTCTGGATTTATGTTAGTTCTTATCACGCATGAAGAAAAGAGAAAATAATTTCAAAGAAAAATCTCTGGACTATGTGCAGACATGTTTCTGGACTTTAACGTTTTATTTCCCCCAATCTACACATTTACTTATTAATCAATAAAAGTACCTTTTTCTCTCTCTATATATATTTAAGTAATATACAAGTAAAACCTCAAACAACTATTCATTGATCCAGTCACTGTAATAATAGTCATCATGCCTTGTGGGATAAAAATCTACCCTTTCCTGTTTTGCAATGTCATCCCCTTACAGTGATAATTAGAACATTAGGTGAAGATACAGGTTCATCATACAGTTTCCCAGAAGCCTGTGCACATAAATGATATGAAAGGGCATGCTTTCCTTTGTTGGGTACATCTCACCACACTGTGTCTTTGATCCAGGTTATTGAAAACAAAATGTAGAATGTAGCTCTTCTAGGTAACATTGCATCCAGCCCAAGTGAGTTATGATGAATATTGCTCTCAACAGCTGTTCTGGTAACTAAGGAGATTTAGAACAATTTCAGCCTAGTTCTTTCTCTAAAAGCACCAGACTGAAAAAAAAAATTCTCACCACCATTAGTGTCCTCTTAGACACCAGCCTGGAAGCCTTTCAATCTGAATATCAGCCCTCAGTAGAGATGAGCCCTGTGATAGGTTTATTGTAGATTTGTTTCTACAAACTGTTCCACACTATGTGGCATCTTTTTTCTAAATAATGTGACTAGATTCCCCTGGTAATTTTTCTGGACCACTAAACTTACCCATAACATATAAAATTATGGCAAATTAATATTTCTTCCATTTTACACATTTAAACATTTATCATAGGTAGAGATTCTGGTGCATCTGTTGGACCTTATTTCTACTCCTATCACAAGCAGCATTATGTCTTAAGAGTAATATTCAGATGAATAGTGAGACGAATAAGCTCAACTGCCTATGTTTTACGGTAATAATATTATATATCTAACATACTATAGAAATGATCCCTGAAAGTATAGCCTTAATATCATTATATATCTAAATCCCATTTTCTATTTGTGGCTTTATCTGTATTCTAATATCAATTTTTACTTTTTTTAAGGAGCTATGATATAAAAAATATTAGTGTTCTTCTTTAGAGTTATTACACCAAAAGCCAGTCAACAATGAAAATTTTGATGATTGTTGATAAACTATAAATATTAAAAACTCAAAAAGAGTTGAAATGGTTCAAATATTTACTTACCCCTCATACCTATAAAAGCCCTCATCTCTGGGCTTTTATAGGTAGGCCTATTTGTAATATCAATTTTTGATCATCTCAGTATTATATTTTAAAACATAACTCTTATAACATAAAATTCCACAAAGCAATGAATACATATAATGAAGGAAGATTTTCATACGATGTCTGTTGTAAACACTTTGGGAAAGAAAGTAAATATTTTTATTATTGATAATTTGGTGTATTCCAGAGACTTATTCTTGGAGACTGGAAGGTTGTATTTAACACACTTGCAGAATCATCTCCCTACATTTGTGATTGAACAAGTAAAATAATGCCTCCATGAGTAAGCTGAATTTTGTAAACTGGTCATACACTGAGAAATATAGCTTTCAGTTAAAGCTAATGTATGCACATGTTTTAAAAATCCAGTCAGACAAGAAAGATTACAATAAAAAACAACTGGTCCTTACTCTGACCCTTTCTACTACTAATCCCATAGTGAAGAATTAAATGCTTTGAATGATTAAGCTTTGAATTTTCTAGTTTGTTTTCTACAGTAACAATTTGTTAGATTAAAACTGTGGGTGGAGAGATGGCTCAGGGGAATAAGTGCTTCACTGGAAAGTGCAAGGGCCTGAGTTTAATCTCCAGTTCTGAAAAAAAAAAAAAAAAAAAAAAAAATATATATATATATATATATATATATATATATATCCTTCAGTTTAGTTTAACAAATATAAATGTTAATTGATACTTTTTGTTTCCAAAAATCAGACAAAATTTAAATAAATACATGAATTTCATTGATCATCAGTGGTGTGATATGTAAATGCAAAGATGATCTTTCTTCAAATTTCATACTATTTATAATTTAGTATCCCCTCTAATGACACTTCTTGAAATTTAATCAGTTTAGTAATATTCTGTTCATTCCTTTAAGTCTAAAGAATCAAAATAATGTGAAGCTCTGATGCGTAGTCCTGGATGACTCCCGTGACATGAATGTTCTTGTTACGACTGGCAGCTTGCCAGTGTGACATCATCTGCACAGTGCTGAAAGGCCCGAGTCATGGATCACTGTTGGGTGTGGCGATTTGTCTCCAGCATACTAGCCACAGTGCAATGGAACACAACGACTTTGGATTTTAGGCATGACTGTGTTTCTTAAGCATATCACATTTCTGAAAATGTAGCAGTTAACTTACTTCTACCAGCTTATACCAGCTGGCTTTATCACACCAACTACTGTCTTAAATCACTATGCACGTTATTATGTTTGATATAGTAATTCTGCATGCTGTCTTCTGGAATCCTGCATTAATAGATGGAATTTAGCTTATTATGCTGTTTTATTTCTTCCTCAGCTAGCTGGATTGTAATATGTCTTCCCAAACAGTTTCTTGATAGAATTCAACATTTTATTTATCCCCCTTTCCCAGAGTAGGACTAATGTGAAGTAAGAAAGTAATAGAGAGGCCAGGGAGATAGCCTAGTTGAATAAGCCCTTGCCTGGCAAGCGTAAGTTCCTGAGTTCAATCCCTAGTACCACAAAAAAAAAAAAAAAAAAAAAAAAAAAAAAAAAAAAAAAAAAAAAAAAAAAAAAAAAAAAAAAAAAAAAAAAAAAAAAAAAGCAACACAATAGTGAAGAAATAAAACTGTTCAGTCTTCTGGAGTAGGAGGAAAAGCTACCATGACTCCTGCACTCTTTCTTGCTCCACAAGAAGCCAGCATGCTGTGAGGACACCAAGTTGCCCCAGAGACTGAAAAGTCCCAGTGGGCAGCAGCAGCGCATTCAGCCAGTATGAGTGTGCACCTTCCAGGTGACCTCATCCAAAGAGAACACGGCCCCCAGTGCTAGGCATGCCTTTCAGTGGCTGCAGACACATGCAATCTCTGGGCTTTTATAGAGTGAAAAATACATTTCAATTTAAAAATCACAATCAAAAGTAAAGTCCTTCTAATTTCAAAATTACAAAGTAAGATGTTAGACTGCACAGAATCTGTGTTCTCTCTGGGCTTCGTGATTCTGTGGTTTCAACAGATATATTTCATTCCTCTCAATATATTCTTGCATACATTTTAAGTGAACTTATTCTTGTTACTAAATAAAATAAATGGTTTTTATCTGGATCTACTCTTTATCTTCTGAATTATTGTCTGCATTTTTTCTCTTCCTGGTATTGGCCCAAGCCGCAGCATATGGCCTCCCACCTGCTTGCAGTCCACTTCTGCATGGCACTGGAAGACAGCTTCTGGGAGTGCGAATCCAATTATGTCACCCTGCCCTCTCCTGAAAACACTACAGCAATACTTAGAATGAAGTCCAATTCTTCATCAAGGCCCACTCTGAAGTCTGAGGTCTTGATCTTGTCTGATCTTCCACCCTAACCTCCATCATTTGCACTCAGATAAATTTGCTGAAACCACTCTGGTCACTTCTTTCCTTTTTTCATGTCTTGGCTCATTGGCCAGCCAATTCTGCCTGCATAGCCTCTTCTCTCACTTCCTGGGGCTAAGCCTCATCAAAGGCTACCTTGTTATCATGCTCTCCCCTTTCCCTGCTTCCTTGATCACATTCCATGGTTTGTAGTGATTTACTGGTTCCACGGGGACAGGAAATAACTCTGTGGTGCTGGTCACTGTATGTATGCTTTGTGCCTGGTCACATGTCTTAGAAACAAGTGGGTGATAAATATTAGATGTAAAAGGAAATGAACTAAAACAAACTTTTTTTATATAAAATGTACCACTGGTATGAAATTTTGCAAAAGTGGTAACTGGCCACAGAGTAAAACAAGTTACAAATTGTTTCTTTTAACATGTGTACTTTTATATTCAAACTGCATTAAATCAAGCTTGTTTGTATTCAGATTTTTTCCAGGCTGACCTTGCTTGAAATTGGAAACATTTTTAGAATAATTTATGCATCAAGAAAAGAGTAGAATGTTCTAGTGATGCAAGGCCCCTGAGGGCAAAGATTCAAGTAAAATATTCATGAAGCTTAAGTGCAAGAGACATTAGATTTTCAGTGCCATTTTAGCACTATATTTCTGTACAAGGGAATTGTAAAATGTAAGAATATGAGAGGAGATAAATATTTAAGACAATAAAGAAGTCATTTAAGGTGAATTCCTGCCTTTCCTGTTTTTAACGGTGTTGTCTTCTCAAGTCTCTATGTATATGTATGTGTGAACGTGTGCACCTTTGCACGTGTGTGTGTATACCCAGGTTGGTAATATTATAGGTGCTGTAGGGGAATGAAATGCTCAGTTTGAAAGCCTAGAAATTAACCTACAGTATCTTCACTATGTGGCAGTATTTAATAATTAACCTATAGAACATACTGGTCTGGCAACACCTTTGACAGTGTCAGTTCATTATCACCTCTTCTGAAATACCTGAACTAGTGCTTTTTGTTTATAGCAGCAACTGTAACATTGTCTGCAACTTTCAGAGAAAATCTGTCTGGAGCAATATTTATGGTAAAGTACACAGTACTCCATATTGCAATGGGGAAGCCTTGCATTTATTCTAAGTCCAATTCTGATATAGGGGAAAACAAGAAGGTCATATTAACCTTCATGGCCCTAATAAAATTAGTTATCAACATCCAACTTGTTAGTACTTTCATGAATGTGGCATTTATAAACCTATCTTTAGAATATAGCCAGAGGTTCCTTAGAAATTAGACTACACAGAGGCAAACATGTGAGCGACAAATAAATCATAGCCTTATTAAGCAAAAAAGCAAACCAATTACAATTACCCTGAATTTAACTTTTCAATGCTTGATTATGACCATGGGTAGTCTCCATCCCTGAAAGCTTTAGTAAGTTATAATTGACAAATAAATATTGTATAACCTGGCAATAGACAATGAGACGTTTTGATATAGGAATACCTTATGAGGTGATTAAGTCAATCTAACTGAAATATTTATAACTACACATACTTGTTTTCTGTGATAAAAACCTATCAGATTTCAAATATGAAATAATTTAACCATATTAATCATACTGTACATGGAGCTCTTGAAATTATTAATCATATGTAATTATAACTTTGTGTGTTCCATGTAATATTGCCTCATCTTCACTGCTCTCTCTTTCACTGCCCAGTACCATTCTACTCTCTGTTCCTATTCCTTCAGTTCCCTTGACCTCCACGTCTAGGTGAAATCACACAAGGTCTTAGTGATGATTTTGTTGCTGAGACAAAATACTTGATACCCACAAGTTAAACAAAAAAGGGATTATTTTAGCTCATAGTTTGTAAAAGTTTCAGTCCACAGTTGGCTGATACCAAGGTACAATGGCGTAGGAGAGGGGAATGAAGGGTATGGCGGAGGAAAACTCTGTTGATGGCAGGGCAGGTAGAAGGCTGCAGGCAGTAGAGCAGCAAGCTGCTCTTTGCCTGTTAGCTTCTTCGAGCTGTAAGCCTACTGGTTAATGCCTTCACATATAGAGTGCTCCTCCCATTGCCCATACCCAGAACTATGCTAAACCAATCAGTGTGCCAACTGAATTAATATCTATTCTTTTTTTTTTTTTGCCTAGCCAGAGATTGAACTCGGACTCTTGCACTTGACAAGGAAGCACTTATTCTACTGAGCCATTTCCCCAACCCCTAGCACCTACTCTTAATTCATATTCATATCCAGCCACCTCAGAATGCATGAGGCTGTGAGGGAACATTTCCATAAAAGCCATGACATTACCAACAAGACTTATCTTTCTGAACTTTGTTTATTTTACTTAACATAAAGGCTTTTAGGTTTACCCATATTATTTCTAATGACAGGATTTCCTTCTTTGTAAGGGTAGAATAGCATTCTTTCGTATATACACATGACATTTTCCTCACCACTTGCCTCTTACTGAACACTGAGGTTGCATCCGTTTCTTGCTACTGGCAGGAAGGCTGCAGTGACCATGAGAAGGTGATAACCCTCCAAGAAACTGACCTTACCTCCTATGTGTATATACCAAGGACTGCAAATGCTGGGTAATATAGTACTATTTTCTGAGGGATTTCTCACATTGTATTATTTTAATTTCTACGAAGCAGGGTAAAGGGTTCTTTTTTTCATATCCTTGCCGGGGTATTGCTGTTTCCTTTCTTGTAAGAGCCAGTCTCTATAACGAGACAATGTAGCATTGTGATTTTGCTTTGCTTTTCCTTAATGCTTAATGATAGTGAGTGTTTTTACACATTCTTTGATCATTGGTATGTCTTCTTTTGAGACATGTTAAACAGGTCCTTCCCAATTTTCCAGTCAGAACATATGCTTTCTTACTACTGAATTGTTAAAATTCATTATATACTTTTGATATAAACTCCTCTCCAGATTGTGGCCTGTGAATACTTTCTACGTTGTCACCTAGCTCTGTCACCTATTCTGTTCTCTGTACAATATTTTTCAGTTTGTCTAATTCCCTTTTTGCCTGTGCTTTTAGTGTCATATCCAAAAAAATTTCTTTCCCAAACCAATTTAAAGCAGTACTTCTCTTAAGCTTTTTCTACTTCAATGATCAGATCTTATGTTAAAACCTTAAATTCATTTTGAGTGGATTTGTTGGGTAAGAGATAATGTGCAATTTCATTTATCTACATGTGGGGATACAGTTCTCCTAAAAACAGTTTAGAATAGACATTAGCCTTTCCCCATGGTGTGTTTCTGGCACCTTTACCAAAATCCCTTGACTACTATAGTTGCATTGACCTATTTAGATCTACTTTGGGGTTAAACTTACTGTCCCCAAAATCTTCTTATGTACTGTGTTGCGAATACAATTCTGTTTTGTTTTGTGTAACTTTGTAATATATTTTTAAAACAAGTACTATAAATCCTTTTATTTTCTGAAGATTGCTTTGACTTCTCAGGATCTTGGGTAGCTCCATATGAATTTTAGATTTTCTTTTCTCTCCTTTTACTTTGAATTTAGAATTAGTGGCTTGAGTTCAACCTTGAGACTTTATAACTGCACATGTACAACAAAATATGTTTACAATCGTATAGTGAAAAATCAAAGAAAAGTGTTTTTGTACCTAAATTCCTAGTCCTGTTAAATACTTGAAATACGTCCTTGTCAGATATGTATGAAAATGAGTGGAAGCAAGACTGAGTTGGCTCCCAAAAGTTTTACTTCTTGTTCTCTCTTCACCTGGTGCTCTGCAGCAGCATTTTCTCACTTCTTGGTCACAATTCATCCTTGTTTTTCTTGCTTTTGGATCTCATTCTGTTTTCATTCTTTTTGTTTCAGTGTAATCATAGCCTGAAGGTGATAAATGAGTAGAGGTGGAAAGCAAGACAAGACGAGGGGAAATTCTGACACTGTTATCTCATTAAACTTGGTTTTCTCATCAAAGCCTGTTCTATAATTTAATGACCATGAAAATCAGTTCTCTTTTAGAGCAAAATATCTTTCATGGCTCATTTGAAATGTGCAATGTTCAGACTCCTGGCTTTATCTGAAATCAGGAAATAATTGAACTTTCCTAAGTGAATCTCATCTCACCACATATTTAGTATATCAGTGAAAAAAAATTTTAATTGAGTGAGATAAGCCTTGGGTAAATGTGAGAATATTGCAAACCTGTCATACCTCTTTACTATTCCGTTTAAGATTTTAAAAAACATGATTGCTGCTAAGTTTTGATAAATAGCTACCTTGCGATAAACATTCTGTGGAGATGTATTCTTATGTCTGCCACTCAGTTTTCCTGCTTGGTACCTTGCAGGGTCATCTCAGGAGCAGAGGAATCCCAGTAGGAGCCTTTCTGTCTTTTCTTTCTGCAGTGGTTCTCCTGCTGAGTTGGCTAGAGGAGATTTGATTGTACAAGCTGCAGTAACCTCCACTCACTTTTATACCAGTTTTGCACATCTTTTTATATGGAGAATAGAATCTTATTTGTACGCTACAATGTGAAGGTTGATTTATTCTATACTATTGTCCACATAGATCTCAAGTCCCTAAAAATGTCAGTTGTTTTTGTAGTAATAAAATACTAAAATATTGAAGCATTTTTGTTAACTTTTTCTGGTATTCAGTAATCAACTGTAGGGGTTATACTGAACCATTCTTTTCTCATTCAAATACTTTTTGTAAATACATTGAAACATAAATTTTTAAACTTTAAAAGTCTAAAATTTCATCCTTTGCTTGGATGATACAGTTCTTGTAAAAATAACATTTTTAAAATGTAAACATTTTGTCTTCTAAATTTATAGAAAAAATATTCTTGTCCCATCTAAGCAAAATTGAAAAACAGAAAGTTCCTTTTATGATGTTTTCATGATAATGCTTGGATGTTATTACCAATATTATTAAAATAATCATAACATACATTTCATTAACTTTAGTATATTCAAGGGTTTCATAGGTTGACTTTCTACATTCACTAATCACTAATTAGCAACTCTTTAATACAAGTACTACTTATTGTTTTCATTTTATTTTTTATTAATTTTATTGAGAAAAAAATTGCAATGAGACAGCTTCAAAACAGGTTGGTGGGAGTTACAACAATTAATACAGTGCATATTGCTGTCTTTGTAGTAGTCATTCATAGCACAGGACGCAGACATGATATCCTGTCCAAACACTATTAGTACAGATCTTTGTTCTTAGTAAATTAAGAGAAATAGTTAAGATAGCTTATCTATCTATCCTAAATATTTTGTATATGCAGATACAAAACGGTCCTTCATTTATATCATCTTTTTTCTTTAGTTTTGTCAGAGATGGGTATTCACACACCATCCAAATATTGTAGGTGCATGAATTCAGCAAAATATTACAATATAGTCCAGTAGTCCACAACAGCATTGGTTTAGGCAAAAGACTGGCAATGTCTGACTCTGATGACTTGAGCCTTCCACATCTCAGCATATTAACATGGCTTTACTTTTCATACCTCATTTCTATACTTTTCTGCTGCATGGTTAAGACCAAGATAAAGTGAGATTTATAGAACAAGAAATATAACTTCTGTATCAGACAAGGTCAGCCAAGTGCCTTCAGGACTCATCCTGAAACCCTGTACAACACTTTGCAGATCTTTTGTCAGTGTCAGCCTTCTGGACGAGTCACAGTTATTGCCTGACCAATTTTCTCTCTGTGAAAGCCAGGGAGAATGTTTTCTCACCATGTGACTCTCCTTAGCCACACACTACATCATCAGTCACATTCCTCTGTGCCTCTATAATCTCCTCAATCAGAAAATTTGGGACACAACTGAGTTATGTGATATTACAGTACAGGTTCTCCAATGTACTGCATCCTCACTGACCTTGAAAGGATAGGGCCAAAATGTTGACTGTCCTTGAAGCCCTTCATTTTTTCTAATTTTTGGTCTGCAAATTTAGGTTGTTAACCCTCCATAAGAGAAGCATATTATTGCCCTACGACACATGCAGTTAGGTTTAACCTCACTATTTGTCTGAATATCAAACATCTTAAGCCTAAGATGGAGCATGTATTTTCCATCAAGTATTGATATGTTAAAATTTAAGTCTATCGAATATGGAAAAAGAATTAAAAAATATTTTTAAAGTATAAATAAATAGTTACGTATTTTAACAAAGTAATTTAAAAATCTAACCATATACAGCATTGTAGCAGGGTATTCCTGTAACATTTTTCTTTCTTATCTCTTTTTTTTTTCATTTATTACCCTTTTTAAAAAAAGAAAGAAAGAAAAACAAAACAAAAAAAAACACTTACTTGAGATGCAGTCTGGCCATATTGGTATGACATGAAAGGCAGTACATATTTAGAAGACCAGATGACAGGAATTGCAAGCATGACCCTACTAATACACATTACTATCTTCAGTGCAGTTGCTTAGTTCACAGGTATCAGTGTATATAGTTAGTCCAGGTGAGAATCCCACCAAGTAAATGGTCGTTTCAACAACCTGCTGATAGCTCTCAGGATCATTGCATTGCCCATCTTGCACATATAAATGTAAGGCTTTGCCCTGGTCATATTTTCTAGCTTTTCTCCTTGCCTTCTTTTCATTGCCTAATCCTCAAGTTCTCGCATTCCTTTTAATTCTGTTATACTTTTCTACTTGTATTTCTTCTTTTGAGTTTTTATACTAGCGAGACTATACGATATTTACACATGTGTGTCTGGTTTATTTCATTTATGAGTATATCTTAAAGTGGCATCCACTTTCTATGCAGGCTTTTAGTTTATTATTCTTTTTTGGCTGAGTAATACTTCACTGTATAAAAATACCACATCTTTTTCACCAGTTCTTTTTTTTTTTTTTTTTTTGTCTTTTTGAGACAGGGTCTCATTATGCAGTGCAGGCTGGCCTTAAGCTCACTTTGTAGCTCAGGCTGGTCTCGAACTCACAACAATCCTCCTGTCTCAGCCTCCTGAGTGCTGGGATTACAGGCATGCGCCACCACGCCCGGCTCAAATGTAATTTTTTTTTTTTTTTTTTTTTTTTTTTTTGGTGGAACCGGGGATTGAACTCAGACCCTTGCGCTTGCCAGAGAAGCGCTTATTCTATTGAGCCATCTCCTCGGCCTCACCAGTTCTTCAGGGGACAGGCATCCTGGTTCTTTCCAAGATTTGTCTATCACAAATTGTGCTGCTATATACATAGCTACATATGTATCATTATGATATGACATTTTTCAGGTCCTCTGTGAAAATTCCCAGTAGGAGGATAGCTGGTTTGAATCTGATTTCCAGTCCTAGTTTTTTAAGGAGTCTGACACTGATTTCCATAATGGTTGCACCAATTAACATTCCCACGGGCAGTGGAAAAGTGTCCTTTTTGCCCCACAGCCTTTCCAACATATGTTGTTAGTTGATTTCTTTATAATAGCCATTCTTTCTGGGGTGAGATGGTATCTCAGTGGTGTTTTAATTTGCATTTCGTGGATAGCTAGTGATGTGGAGTGTTTTTTCATGTATTTATCCACTTCTTTAGTTTTATCCTCTGAGAATATGGACATCTCTGATGTCCATTTCTGGATGGAGTCTTTAAATATTGGGGTGTTAATTTTTTTAGTTCTTTACATATTCTAGACAGTAAACGTTGGACTCAGTGTTTATTTGTTAAAATGTTTTCCAAATTTGAGGGTTGTCTTTTAACTTTGTTGGTAATTTCTTTTGACATGCAAAAACTTCTTAACATGAGGAGGTCTCAGTTGTTAATTATTTCAGGTGTACACTTGTGATTTTTGTTCAAGAATTCTTTACATATCCCTATGTCTTCAAGATTTCCTCTTACTTCCTCTTCTGGGAGATTTAGTGTTTCTGTTTTAATGTTTAGATCTTTAATTGACTTTGAATTCATCTTAGTGCATGGTGATAGACTTGTGTCAAGTTTTCATTTGGGGCATGTAGAGAGTCAGTTTTTCCAGCACCATATATTAAAGAGGCTATCTTTCTTCCACTAAGCATGTTTAGCCCCTTTGTCAATTATAAGATGGCTGAATGTGTTCGTAGAGGCCTCTGCATCTTTAATGTATTAAATTGTTCCTTGGGTCTATTTTGTTGCCAGTACTATGCTGATTTTATCACAGTAGCTTTCCAGTATAATTTCAAGTCAGGAATTGTGATGCCTCCTGTCTGTGTTGGTCAGGATTGTCTTTGCTATTCTATTTCTTTTCTGATTCCAAATAAATTTTAGGAAAGATTTCTCTAAGTCTAGGAGGTATGTTGGTGGTAGTTTGATAGGTATTGCATTAAACCTGTACAGAAATTTTGTGAGGATAGCCATCTTCACAATGTTGGTTCTTCTTATCCAGGAGCAGGGAACATCTTTCCATTTTCTGAAATCGTCCACGATCAGTTTTTTTAGAGTCCTGTAATTTTACTTGAAAAGATCTTTGACTTCTTTAGTTAGATGAATTCCAATATATTTCATTTTCCATGGTGCTATTGTACAAGCTAATGTTTCTCTAATTTCCCTCTCAGTGTGTTTGTTATCTGTGTAGAGGAATGCTATTGACTTTTGGGTATTGACTTTGTATCCTGCTATGTCACTGAATTTGTGTATCAATTCTAGTAGCATCTTGATGGAGTTTCTTAGGTCTTCCAAGAAAAGTATCATGTCATCTTCAAATAATGATATTTTAACTTCTTCTTTACCTGTTCTTATTCTTTTATTTCTCACTCTTGTGTAATGGCTGTAGCTAATGATTCCAGATTTATATTGAATAGGAGGGGTAACAGAGGACATTCTTGTCATGTACCAGATCTAAGAGTAAAAGATTTTAGTTTTTCTCCTTTTACAATTATACCAGCCATTGTGTTGCCATAGATAGCTTTTATCAGATTGAAATAGAGGCCATCTATTCCAATTTTCTGTAGATCTTTGAGCATGAGTGAGTGTTTAACTTTGTCAAAAGCATTTTTCTGCATCAATTGAGATGATTTTGTGATTTTTAGATTTGGCTCTATGGATATAGTGTATCACATTTATAGATTTGCATATATTGAACCATCCTTGCATCCCTAGGATGAATCCTACCTGGTCATGGTGTATGATCTTCTTGATTATTTGCTATATTATATTTGCTAGGCTTTATTGTGGAATTGTGCATCTATGTTCATGAGGGAGATTGGTCTCTAGTTCTCTTTTTAAATTGTGTCTTTCCCCAGTTTTGGTATCAGTATAGTACTTGCCTCCAGGAATGATTTTGGAGGATTGCTTCCTTTTCAATTTCATTGAAGAGTGTGAGGAGTGACGAGATTATATCTTCTATAAATTTTTTGTAGAAATTAGCTCTGAATCCATCAGGACCTGAACTTTTCTTTGTCAGGTTTTTTGTTACATTTCATATTTCATTGGCTGTTATTGGGTTATTGATAGTTGCTATATCTGCTTTATTCAGTTTTGTTAATTTGTACCTTTCTAGGAATCTGTCCTTTCTTCTGTGTCTTCTATTCTGTGAAAGTAAAAGTTCTCAAAAATAGATATTTTTAATCTTCTGAATTTCTACTGGGTGAGTGGTAGTTAACACCCTTTTCTCGTCTTATTGCTTGTATTTGAATTTTTTCTTTCCTCTTTTTGATGAGTTTAGCCATGGCCCTATCAATTTTATTTAATCTTTCAAAGAATCAGTTTTTTGATTCATTAATTCTTTGTGCTGTTTTCTTCATCTCAATTGAATTAATTTCTGGTCTAATCTTTATGTCTTCCCATATTTGGTCTCTGTATTTGGTTTGCTCTTCCTTTTTTAAATGTTGGAGGTGTAACACTAGGGTGTTTATTTGTTCCCATTCTGTTTTCCTAATGTGTGTGTTCACGGCTATGAATTTTCCCTATTTGGACTGTTTTTATCACATCCCATAAATTCCAATAAGTTGTGGTTGAATTTTCATGGAGTTATACATATTGTTGAATTTCTTATTTAATTTCTTCTGCTACCCATTTATTGCTGAGTAGGGTGTTGTTTAATTTCCATGTATTTAGTGGGTTTTTCTGGTTTCTTTTGTCATTTATTTCCAGTTTCATTGCACTGTGGTTGGGTAATATGCATGGGATAATTTCTGTTTTCTTGCATATACTTAAGCATGATCTATGGACTAGTGTGTGGTCTATTTTAGTAAATAACCCATGTGCAGCTGAAAAATGTGTATTCAGCTGTGGTTGGATGAAACTCTCTATATATGTCTACTAAGTCCATTTGTTCCAAGCTCTGGTTCAGTTCTGCTACTTCTTTGCTAATTTATTGTCTGGTTGACCTATCATTTTGGGATAAGGGGGTATTAAGGTCTGCTATTAAGTTTATGGTGTTGAATATTAAATTTTTCATATACAATAAGAATTGTCTTATATAGTTGGCTGGTCCTGTATTTGGTTCATATACATTTATGACTGTTACATGTTCCTTTTAAATTTTTCCCCTAACCAGTATATAGTGGCCTTCTTTATTTAATTTGATCATTCTTGATTTGAAATTGAGACTCTCTGAGAACAGAGTTGCTACCTCTCTTTTTTCTGAAGTTCTGGGGCATGTAGTATTGTCTTCCATCCTTTGACTTTCAGTCTATGAGTTTCTTTATGAGGTAAGTGTGTTTCTTTTATACAGCATAGTGTTGGATTTTCTTTCCTAATCCAGTGTGCCAGTCTATTTCTTTATTTACCTTGATAGTTACAATTGAGATGTATTGATTTATGCTCGACATACTATTTGCTTGTTCTTGTTTAATTCTTTTTTTCCCGTGTTTGTTTGCCATATTTAGTGGATTTTTTCTGTTCTCATTCATGTAGTTCTGATCAATTTTGTTCCTCTCTAGAACATCTTTCAGTAGTCTCTGTAGGGCTGGCTTTGTCTTCATGAAATTCTTTAGTTGTGCTTTTTCATGGAAATATTTCACTTCTCCATCAAACTTGAAAGAAATTTTGTCAGGGTATAGTAGTCTGGGATATAGTTTGTTTTCAAAAAGGACTTGAAGTACTCTGCTCCATGCTCTTCTTGCCCTCATGGTTTGTGAAGAGAAGCTGGCCATTATTCTGATGGGTTTTCCTTTAAATGTGATCTGCTTCTTTTGTTTACCAGCTTTCAGTATATTGTTGTTGTGCTGGATTTCTGGGATCTCGACTATTATATGTCTCAGTTGGATTGAAGTTATTTGGAGTTTTGTATGTTTTGGTTACCTGAACGTCAGATTTTCCCCCATATTTGGGATTTTTTTCTGTTATTATTTCTGCCCATATCCTTTGTATATCATTTTTATTGCCTCCGTCTTTCTCATTGATGTTTATTAGTCTTACATTATTCATTTCTGCATCATCTTGCAGATGATTAACTACATTTTCCTGCGTCTTGGTTATTTTTAAGATATCTTTTCTTACCTTTTCACTAGCTGCACCAGTGTCTTCAAGATCTGAAACTGTATCTTCACTTTCACTCAAACAGTTTTACAAGCTTGTGATTGAAATTTTAAGTTCCTCTAAATCTCTTTGACTCTGCTTCATGCAATCTGTTCCTTTCCTGCATTACTCATTCAAGGAATCCATCACTTTCCTAATCGTGTCTTTTTTTTTTTATCAGTGTCTTCTTGAGAAGCACTTATTAAGTCTATTAGTTCACAGTTTCTTTCTAATCTGATTTCTTCTGTATGTTTCTACATTTGATTTGCTACTTCAGACGCTCTTAATCCAGAGATTTCCTCTATCATTCAGAGATTAATTCTGATCTTAATTCCTCTGTACATTTGTGCTATTATTTGTTTAATTCAGACACTTAATTAATGGATTCCTTTTTTATTTAAGAGATTAATTCTGATCTGAGTTCCTATACCTTTCTTCTGTTGTTTATTTGCTTCAGCTACTGTTAATTCAGACTTCAACTGTGCTAGTGTCCTCCACACTTTTTTCGGTGAGCTCAGGACCTGAAATTGTATTTTTCTTCTTCTCTTTGTCATTTTGTATAGCACCATTCACTCATCTTTAGTGTAGAGCTTTGGTGTAGTTGTAACCTTAGCACCTACTAAACTTCATGTGCTGATATACCAGGTTGTTGTTTATCCAGTTGTGCCTCACTTGGGTCTGGCTACCATGCTCAGCTCCTTTTTGTTACTACCCTTGGAGGTGAACCTGTTGTGCCCCTCTGCCAAGATGTTCTGCTCCTGGATTAGCTGCATGGTTTTGACCCTAGTCTCACTGCAGGGACTTCAGCTGTAGGGTCTCACTACATGCCTGTGTGCCATGCCTAGGCTGGTTCTGAAGGGGTTTCTGGGAGGTAGGAGAGTGGAGAAACTCTCCAACACATTCACTGTACCTGGGCTTAGGCAGATCTGGAGGGTTCTCAAGAGAATGGTGGAAGACCTCCCTCACAGGGTGCCGTTGTGATGGCACTGGAGAGGAGGGAGGTGTCTGGAGATTGTGGAGAAGAGCCTCTCTCATGCAGCTAGCCTGGGCTTGGTCTGAAGATGCAGGAGAGAGCAGAAGATCTCCCACACACTCTTAGGGCCTGTAGTGGATTGATCTGGAGCAGTCCCTAAAGCGCAGTGGAAATTCTCACTCACAGGGTGGGTTGTGCTTGCTCTGCAGAGGAGGGGGAGGTTCAGAGAAGGTAGGGAAAGATTTCTCTCATGTGGCAGGCCTGGGCTTGATGTTTTCATTTTACAGATGAAGAAACTAAGAAACTAATATGTATCAAGGTAATGCTGGCTTTAATTTCAAGCAATCAAACTCCCAACCTTGCCACTTAAATACACCCCTATAATGCCTCTTGCTTTGGGCAGTTCTTTAAAAATTATAATTTGATAGAATTTTCTAATTTTTGTGTTTATAAAATATTAGTCACCCACATTTTTTGGGAGCAAAATTGTTGAAGATTTAACATACGATAAATCTGAGTCTATCTAGTTGTGAAATGTCTCAGCCCATAAGGCAAAAAATTGAATGCTTAGTTTAATTAAAAGTGCTGTAAAATCAGAAATATTTTCTAAGAAAAAAATCTTTGACAGTTAGTATACTAGTGTTTCCTTATACATGAAAATTTCCAACCACATATCTATAACATATTTGCTTAGCAGTAAGTAGTCACTCTCAGAAATGCATCATTAGGTAGTTTTATCATCTTGTAAGCATCAGAGGGTCTACTTATACAAATTAGGATAGCTAGAATGCTACTAGATAGTATAACCATAAGAGATTACTACTACATGTTATCAATCACTGACCAAAATGTAAGTGTTCATGCAAGTAAAATCATTGGAAAAGTTATTTTATGTAACATAAAGTCAAACTCTCCCACTAAAAATTACTAACAATCCATATATACTACTACTAATACATATAGACTTACTACTAATAATATACAGTAACTAATAATATATAGTTGCTAATATATATATATATATATATATATATATATACATTTCCTAATAGTTTATATTATTAGTTATTGAGATACCTGGGAAGTAATTGGAGACAACATGAGAAGATGGTTGGGTTTAGAGAACAGTAGCTTAAGTCTTTTATTCCAAGTTGTAGGTATTTACAAAAAATTTTAAAAGGCCAAATGTATGCAAAAGCAGCACAGATTAGATAATAACTGGATATGGATATAGGGAAAGAACCTACCAACCTGAAAAATACCTGAGCCAAGTTTGTGTTCTCTAAAACCAAAGAATGGGGTTTAGGAACAATGGGGTTAAGAGCAGAATATATTTATTAGAGGAAAGAAGGCACCTGACCTAGAGAAGGACAGAAGGGGAACCAAGTGGGCTGCCGGGAAGCTGCCTTGTCTAAGGCTTTTGTAGAGGAAAGCCATGAGGTGAGGTGGAGAACATGAAAAGGCACTAGGTAGGCTGGAGGTGGGGCAAAGCTTTGGTCAAGAAAAGATTACAATTTGATATTAAATTAATTGATTAGTTTTAAGTCATTATTAACTTTATTGAAAATCAATAAAACCATATAGCAAATTAAAAATCGTAGATAAATATTGAAAAGTGAAAGATATAAGATGTAGACAGAATTAATAACAGATCGCACATTGTAAAACATTATCTACAAACATAAATGAATGCAAAAATAAAAATTGTCTGAAATAAACATGAAGAAGAATTTACAGGCTTGTCATATAATGCTTGACTCTATTCCAAAATCAAGAAACTTACATTTATATAATTAGAATTCTTAAAGTAAAAAGAGGTAGGCAATAAATATTTAAAGATTTAAAATTTCTGAATTACTTAAAATTATAGCACCACATTTCCAAGAACAATTAAAGTTTTGCACAAGAAATATGAATAAAATCATATCAACATACACAAAAATGAAATTTTGAAAACTAATTGTAAATAAAAATCATTAAAGCATACAATAGAAAAAATATTAGCTATGGAAGAACAAAATTTAATATCATCTTATTTCACATTGGATAAAACAAGAGCAAGAGAATAAGAAAGTAGACTTATTTATTCAAAGGACTGGAAAAAAAAAAGATCTGTTCTCATTAAATTGTATACTTTGCAAGTATACCTTTGAAAACTGAAGGTAAAATATTTTCCAGTTATATAAATTCAAAATATTGTAAAACCTCCAGGAGTAGCATAAAGTAAATATAGCAACATACAGCAAAGGCCTTAATCCAGAAGGCAAGAGAAGTTGCTGTATGGGCCTGGATAAAAAATAAAGTAAAATATAATTATACTAGATGAACCCATCTGAAAGGTCTTTGAAGATTTCTACTAAACAGTATCAATCTTATGCCAGGTTATATACATATGCTTTAATATTTATATCTGTGTGTGTAAAGGACAAAGAAGAACTATAGAGCAAATGGAAAATGGAAATGCACTTTTTAAACATTGTAATACCAAAAGAAAATATCATACAATGTCTTAGAAGTAGATTGTTAGCCAAAGAAACAGTATAAATCATAAAACAAATTAAAATCAAACAATATTCAGAAAATTAATTATTAATTAATTGAAAATTAAATTAAATATTTCAAAATAACATTCAAAATTAAAATTGTGAGTCCAACTAAGAGACCAGAACGTAGTGTATCATATCTACAAATCTGTGATTAGTTCAGAGAACTCACGTAGTATTTCATTAGGTTAACATTTACAAACATATCAGGGCCACCCAAATAGCTCAGCAGACTAAAAACATGAAAGCAGGTTCAGGAGCAGGGATTTGATCCCTGGGCCGGCCCTGCCAGTCCCACCTTCAGGCCATGATGAGATAGCAATTGAGACTGGGCATGGTGGTGCACACCTGTAATCCCAGCACTTGGGATGCTATAAGCAGGAGCATTACTATGAGTCTCATCTAGTAGTGAGACCCTGAACATGCTGTAGACCCTTTCTTGGATGTGTGTGTGTGTGTGTGTGTGTGTGTGTGTGTGTGTGTGTGTGTGTAAAAGACAACAAATAACTAATATAAAGTCAATGGAAAATGGAATGCGCTTTTTAAACATTCTAATACTAGGAGAAAATATCATACCATGTCTTAGAAGCAGATTGTTCTACTTCTAAGTAGAAAAATACAGGAAAAAGAAAATGTATCAACTAAGAAAAAGTTTTCATAATAGTAAAGAGTAACTAAGAATAAAACATGACAAAAATACTGGAATGGCAGAGATATGACCAGCACTTCTAATAGTTTAGAGATAGGATATTGCACAAAGTTCTAGTATGTGGTGGGTGTGGAGTGTCCATTCCACTTACTGGTGGCCAGGTGTCACTTGTGGGACTGAGCTACTGCTATTTCCTTGATATCCACCTTGTAGACCCAGACAGAATCATGAGTCATAGTATGCAGGGGAAGTCCATTTGTAGAGTATGGTGATGGAAGTATTTTGCTGCTTTATAAAAAAGAATAATTGAAATACTGCTGTTGTATACCTCTTTTTCTCCTGTGTTTGAAAGAGAATTTTGCAGAGTATATCAGTCTGGGTTGGAATTTGTTTTCTTGCAAGACTTGCAGTACTTTGCTACATGCCCTTCTTGATTTGATGATTTGTGGAGAGAAATCTGCCATTATTCTGATGGGTTTTCCTTCAAATGCGACCTGTTAGTACAGTGTTCCTGTGCTGAATTTCTGGGATCTCAATTATTATATGTCTGGGTATGACTTTAATTGGGTTGACTTGTTATTTGACATTCTGTATGCTTTGGTTACCTCAACATCAGAATATATTTGGGAAGTTTTATGCTATCACATCTGTCCATATTCTTTTTATATCATTTGTATTAACTCCTTTCTCATTGATGCCTATTAGTCTCACATTGTTCATCTTTGTATCATCTTTCAGATGTTGAATTACTTTTTCCTGCATCCTAGTTGTTTTTAAGAGATCTTTTCTTACCTTTTCACTAGCTGCAATGGTATATTCAGGGTCTAAAAGTATATTGTTACTTTCATTCAAATGGTTTTGCCAGCTTGTGATTGAGATTTTAATTTCCTATATATCTCTCTGAAAGTCCTTCATTCATTCTATTTCTTTGCCATATTGCTCATTCAAGGATTTCACCATTTTTATATTCTACCCTATTTTTTATCATTGTCTTCTTTAGAAGCACTTAATGCTTCTTTCGTTATAGTTTGTCTTAGTTACCCTTTTCTCATTGCTGGGACAAATACCCAACACCCAAAATGAAGGAAAGAAAGGTTTATTTAGCTCACAGTTACTGGAGGTTTCAGTCCATACTCAGCTGGCTCCAAGGCAGAGAGGCACATGGCAGAGAGCAGCAGTTGATGGCAGCTGAACCACAACAATGACAACAAAGAACAATTGCTAAAGAAAGTCTCTCTCTCTCTCTCTCTCTCTCTCTCTCTCTCTCTCTCTCTCTCTGTTATATTCCATTCAGACTCTCTGCCCCAGGCTGAGATGCAGTACTCACACAAAATCCCAGCAGTACTAAGACTCATAATATAGGCCTTGGATCACACAAAATCCCAGTGGGTCATGAGTTAGTCACAAACTTTAGAAGTCCCCACCCCATGACACGTGAGGCTTTGGGGGAAAACTAGACACAAAACATAACATAGTTATGATATCGTTTTTACTTCAGAAATTATTTCTGATTTGATTTCCTCTATACTTTCCTGCAGTTGTTTCGTTACTTCAGACACTATTATTTCAGAGATTTCAGAAGTGGAATTTCCAATTTCTTCTGTGCTATTGTCTCCTGCATTTGTTCTGAGTGGGCTCGGGGCCTGAGAATACATTTTGCTACTTCTCCTTGTCAATTTGTATATCACTGACTTTTGACTTTTGGTGTAGAGCTTTGGTAGATTTATTACTTTAGCACCAGGTCCAGATTTGCCAAGTTCAAACTTGTCAAACTTGGGTCTGGCTGCTCTGCTCACTTCTGCCTGCTGCAGATCTTAGAAGTGAACACGCTGTGCCTCTCTGGCAAGATGTTCTGCTCCTGGGTCAGCTGGGTGAGTATTCCCTCTACCCTCTCTACAGGGGTTCTGCTGCAGGGTTCCACACTGGGGTCTGCCCGATGGAGCATTTTTAACACACAAGCCTAGCCTGGGTGCTAAGGTGGAGTGAGGATCTGGCAGAACAATGGGTGGTCCCACTCACACACTGGGCCTGTGCACTGGCTGGCTGGAGTGAGGACCTAGAGGGCCCTAGGTGGTCCTCACTTTACTTGATTATTTAGTCAAGTAAAATTGATTAAATCCAGAACAAAATGAGAAAACAAGTCATGTAGCAACTGGGCATGAATACAGAACATGGTACTTTCCTGTAGGGGATTGAGTCAGTGACTCCTTCAGGCTTTGAGGTGATTGACACCTATTAGAATATTAATCCCTAGGTCTGGGAAGATAGCTCAGTGGCCTAAATGTAGGTTGAGTTTGATCCCTGGCACTACCTGCCTTGTCAGCCCAGAAGGCAGGCCTTCTATGCTAGCCCTAAAACCAGGTATAGTGGCACAGGCCTATAATCCCAGTACTGGACAGATTGAGACAGGAGCATCATTACAGTTCGGGCTGAGTTGCATAATGATACCCTGTATCAAAAACAAACAAATATAAATTTCTAATGCCCATCCTAGGGAAGTATGTGGTTGCATTTGTTTACTCTTTTGTCTCGAGGTCTGTCCCGCAGCAGGAAGGTTTGTCTCTCCCAAAGTTGCAAGGTCGTCTTGTCTTCTACACTGTCTCTTTGAGGACCTGGCTTTGTTTGACTGATAATAATATTTATATCTAACTCAGCTGCCTACAATAATATCATTTTAGACTTCGACAGGCACCTGCCTTCTTGACTGATTATTGGTTTATTATCTTGGATTTTCTTATGTTGCTATTACCACTGCCTCTAGGAGAAAGTTCTAGTCACAACATAACTTGATAAATACTATCAACATTGCAAGAGATAAATAATTGTTAGGGTTCAAGAAAACTGATGCTTTTTCATATGTACAGGTGCTATTTCACATAGACATTCATCATCATATGCAAATTGTATGGTGATGCCCAAATGACATGTTCATCTGCACATATGTGGATGTTTTATATGAAAAATGTTAAGTTCAATGGAGTAGGCTGGAAAGGCTGATAAATCATTTTCCTTCTGCTCCATTAGTTGAGGCTTCCTGTAAATCTGGGGTTCTGATCCTCTATTTGCAACTAAGTAACATTAAAAGATAAAAATGTATTTGTACTTCTTCTCCCATCTACTCTTTTACAATACTTGGATAAAATAATTGTTTTGCTATATGGAAAATGTTCCATATTTGTTTTTTGTCCTCTTCCTACCTATGAAAAATCGAAGCATATTATTCTTAAATAAAGATAGTATACTAGAAAAAATACTACCAGAACATGCCTTCTTCTGTCCCTCTACAATTTGGCAGGCTTTCACACATACTAGAAAAGCAGATAATTAAAGCTGAGAGATTCCTCTAACTGGATTCCTTCATTTTGCACAGGAGAAACAAGAGGCTTAGGTATAGCACAGGTCCTCACCAAAAGCCGCCAGAATAAGAATGCACAGGTTAGAATGAGGATTTACTCCTACTGCAAGGTCCTTTCTAATACAGTATTTTAACTTAAAAATGGAAACAAAGTAAAATGCCTTAATGCAACAGCAACAAAATTTCTATCTAAAACTCAGATAAGTAGTTTAACACTATATGTAAAAAAACTACAGTGGAAAAATGAGTGTAGAGAGAAGGTATATAAATGCAGTTTCTGCTTCTGTTTTTTAAAAAGACCTGCAGAAGTGACAGTTCTGATCTAATGTGGGGTGATTTGAAGGAGACTAGTGTTTAATGGCATGTGACACATACTAAGGCCTAAAATATGTTACATCTTGTGCAGAGGAAGATGGAATCATTTTGTTTAAAGAAAAATCCAGAGGATTTTAGAATGTTACTTAGGGATGGATGAATATAAGACACTCCTACTTCACCATAAATTTAAGGTGTCTAGAAAATATTTGCCATTGTCTTCCAGAAATGGCTGCCTTCTGCCTGAAGGATAAAGGGCAGATGTCTTAGCACTGTCTGTGCATTCTTTAATCAGTCCCAACATGTCCAGCTGTTTTTTGCCCCAGTTGCCTGGACAAGACTCAGGCTGGGAGAGATTGTAAGAGCCTTCACTTCCCAGAGATCCTATTAACATGACGTTTTGTCTATTGGCAATGTATTTTCAAGACACTGTCATAGATGTCAGACATAATGTGGAAGTAAACATAAACAGCTGAAAACATCACAGAGAATAAAAGCAGTAAGTCCTAGCTAGGACATAAAAGCAGCTTTAGATATAATTTTCAGCAAAGAATTTGAGAAACAGATAGTGTAAGGATATGAAGTCTTCAATAGTGAAACAAGAATTAATATTCTTTAAATACCTCCTATATAACATGGTTAGTAGTTATAATCCCATGCCTTAATGTTTAATTTCACAACAGCTCCATGATGGAGGAGATAGTAAGCTATGGCTGACAATGTGGAAGTGAAACCTGTAGACTCATACTTTGTAATTGGCAGAATCAGCAACTAATACCAGTCCCTATTGAAATAACTATAAATTTAAACATCAATTAATATTTATCATTTTTAACATGCAGGAAGTGACTTATGCTTGTTCATACAAGGGCTTCACTCCTCCCCTCTGGTTACAGTGACTTCATTAGAGAAGAGTCTTCTAGGAAATAAAGCTCTCTGTTCAGCTGAGTATGAGCACAGGGACAGTGACAAGTCTCAGCACACGCTGCAGCACGGCAGGTCCTGCACCCAGCAGCTGTCAGTCAAAGGACAAGATCATGCTTTTGAGACAGTTTAAGGTTACTGATATTCAGTACGTGCTGGTACATGCAATACAATTCAGAATTACTTATAATTAGAAATAAAAAAATAAAGTACACCATGAATTTGATATTTATTATTCAGAGCATTCTCTCCATGTTTGGAATTCTACAAACCATGGTCAGAAATTTGTTTCACAATAGTAAAGTCAACAACACAGTTGCAAGAGAGAGAAAAACTGAATTACTCCATGCATTGTGCCAAGCTGGGTTTTGTTAGACTTA
Source organism: Ctenomys sociabilis (assembly GCA_004027165.1). Lineage (NCBI taxonomy): Eukaryota > Metazoa > Chordata > Mammalia > Rodentia > Ctenomyidae > Ctenomys > Ctenomys sociabilis. The sequence continues at coordinate 79,673 of PVKA01001549.1, forward strand.
TTATTTGGAATATTGTGTTCCATTCTCACAATGTCTTTACAGAGCTAACCTTTACAAGTAAGGAAAGGGAGAGCCACAAGCTTAACTAACTTCTCCACACTTCCAGGGCTGCAAAGGATCAGAATTAAACTACTTACCAGTCTTCACAGCAAAACACCTTGTCACACAGCACTGCAGACCCAACCTGATAAGACCTCCTTGGGGGCAGAGAGAGTGACATGAACTGCTTCCACCCAGGACTGCTTACCTCGTTTTCCTATACTATCCTGTGGTCCTTACCAGGTGCTTGTAACACCTAATGCTTACATTCATTTCGAGGAATGCTGGAGCCCATATTTTAGATTCATACCCTATGTTTCACTGTCTTTCTCAAAGTTAATCTTGTACTACAGATACTCTCATCATCATTGTACAGTGAACAAGCTCAAATGCGAAATCTAAGGCCATCCTGCTGACAGGTAGCAGTGAAGGGCAGGACTTGATCTTTGACTCTGAAGTTTTCAGTCTTTCTCTTGGTGCGCGCTATCATTTCAAGCCAGGCATGTGTGTCAGTTGATAATGGTGACCCTCATCATCTGCCAGGCATGCTCTTGCACCTTATATGCATTCACTTATGTAATCTTCATACAGTCCTAAAAATGTGAGTCTATAATTATCTTCATTTTACGGATAAGTAAACTTGGGCAGTGAGAAAAGTTAGGTCACCTGCCTAGTGTCAAACGCTTAGTAAGTGGTGCATCGGCAGTAGAAAGCAGTCAGGCTGGCTCCGGAGTCCTACCTCTCCTACCCCTGGATGATCTTAATAACAAACGACAACTAGTTTTATGGGCTGATGCATTCAATTTCATTTCAGTAATATTTGAGCCACAGGCAGTAGAATGCTTCCTCCATACAAAGCTGAGAAAAATGAAACAAAGGAAATGCATTCCTAAAAGAGCAACATTACCTTTGATGTGCTCCCTGGCGTTGTTTAGCACATTCTTAGTCCATCTACACAGTGTGCCTTAAAATACTGCATTAAAGTCTAGCTGTCCCTTTGACAGGAGATGAGTGAGTATGCGTAGCAGGGGTACATGTGGTCCTCAGAAGGAGATAAGGAGGCAGAAATAAATCAGAGTTGTGAAAAGCTACCTGTGGAAATCATGAAAAGTTGATAGCGGCTGGGTGAGGTCCAACAGGGAACAGAATGGAGTGGTGTACCGTAGCATGAGCTCCAGGGAGCCAGGTGAACCCGAAGTTAATGTCATCATGTTTCTTCTAAAATTGGCTGAGAATTGAGGCATGCTGATTGGAGACTTTCATTATTCATTCATAAAAACAGTATGTGGAAACCAGCTATGCTAATAAATTCTAAACCGGAGGACTTCTCATGAAATCTAATCCTGCCAACAAAGAACTTATTAAAGAAAAACAAATACTAAGAAAATTGCAGGAAACAGTAATCGTAGCATCCTGCAGTCAGAGAGAGGAAGAAAAATAATCAGGACACAGAGTCAGGAACTGCTAAGTAATACAAACCCACAGTGCAGAAAGCACAGAGCAAGCATTGTTAGGAGTGGTGATATTAATAAAGTGATGATGAGACTAGCGGAAGGGAGCTGACAAAAACGTCCTGGACCACATATTCGCAGATGGTGCCACTGAAGAAAGTGCTGGGATCTGTAAGGAGATGGCACAGCTGGCCAAGGCACTTGCCCAGAAATGTGGGAACATGCTAGGTGACAACAGTAACAGTGTATAAATAAGAACACCAACAGATGAGGCCAGGGAGATGGCTCAGCAGACTAAAGTGCCTGCTTGGGCAAATGCAGGGACTGAGGTTTGATCCCTGGCACTACATGCTGCACCAGTCCTGCCCTTGGGCACACTGAGCTGGCTACTGAGACCAGGTATGGTAGTGCACACCTGTGATCCGAGCATAGGGAAACTGAAAACAGGAGGGTCGCAGGTCCAAGTTGCATAGGGAGACCCTGTACAAACCGAATACATTTTAAAAAAAAGAATAACAGAAGAATGAGATACACATCCAAGGAAAGTGCCAGTGACTTAAGAGCAAATATGGAACCGAGAGACATCCCAAAGGTATATTTTAAATTTTTCTTAAATAAAAAGTATAATAAAAATGAAGATCTGTTCCTTGGCACAGGTGTGACATGAGTAACAGATGACCCAGGGAAAGCAGTTTCATTCCAGGCTCGGTGGCTTCCCTCTTTAGACCACAAAGAAGGCATCTTTTATTGTAGAAAAATATAAAAATTCCATATGTGAATGAATGCACCTATCTGCTCTGATTAGTATTTTATAGTTATCAGCTCATTTACTCCATAGATCAATTCTATAAGATTTATGAACTTCTCATAATGCTAGGCAATAAAAGATAGAGATTAATTATATAAGAGCATCTTTCATCTCAAAGCTACCTGCATAATAATACAAACTTTTCAGATGAAGTCTGGCATGACTCATTTTATTCAACACATATTGCCCTAAGGGTCCCCACTTAGTTGTTCGTAACTGTTTATAATCTAATTTTCACTAATCAGTTGAAGTATCTTAAGCTGTTTAGATATTAAACTGACCAGCTATCGAGACACAAAGATTTGGTCATGCTAATCAAAGTACTAATATGATATTGGGAATAATGGAAACTAGAAAAGCAAAAAAATAAGAAAAATCTATACAAGTGAGAATTAGAAATTGTAGGGTGTTTTCTGATATGGATTATGCATTGGCAGTCTCTAGCCTTAATGTCTTACACAGTTGAAACAATGATGTAGAACTGAAAGCAAAGACTTCCAAAAACTTAACAATGCTAAAACTTAACTGTGCTAAAATAAGAGCAGAGTTCAGATTATTTGTTCTTTATGTACACATATTCATCTTAAGGAAAATTATCTTTAATTTCCTGGAAAAAAATAAAACCTAAGATGTGAGGACAATTCTATTTCTAGAGGTTCTATATATGTTCTTCCTGATGTGCCTCTTTTCATACTTTTGAGTAATGGGTAAATTGTTCATTTTATTTTGCAATTACTTTTTTCACTTTCCAGCACTTTATTTACATGTTCAAAAACAATAAATATGGATATTTTTATATATTTTATTTTTCAAAAAGAATTCTATTTTCTCAAAAGATTATACTATATCCTATATTGAAATTTTAGGCAAGATTGTATAGTGTTATATCAAATTCTACTCAAATATCTACTCAGGTAATTTTTCCATCTTTGATCTAGTAGTAAACTGTCTCTAAAACAAGTAAAATTAAATGACAATGTCATTGTAAAGGTAATTGGGATCCACTGTTTCACCTAACATGAATATGGTCATTTTACCTAAGGGAGATTAATTTTCTGCTTAGTGCTGCTTGCAACAATTGATGCTTGGCTTAAATTTAACCACCACATAAAAAATGCTATGTGAGAAAGTAGTTTAAAACAAACTTTTATTGCTTCCCATGACTCTGTAGTTGACTGCTCCGTCTGGGAGTCTGCACCAGGTTGAGCTCACCCCATCTGGGCCAGATCAGCATCTGGCAGATCCCCAGAGAGAAAGTTGGATTTGATGTCTCCATGTGGGGTCATTCACCTCCCTTAGATGTGCAGCTCACCTCCCTCAACCCTCTGGTCCAAGAATGCTCTAATGTGATCAGCAGGGTTCCAAGAGACAAAAGCATCTGCATTCATTACATTGGCTGCTGTTTGTTCAATTTGCAAAGCAAATACCACAGCCCAGGATCTGAGTGGGAAGTCACTACAAAAGAGCATATAGGGAGATGCAAGAGATCCAGGCCACTGATGCAGTCGCCCTACCACTGAAAGCCCACTTCTTTTCTACTCTCTGCAAATCTTTTAAAAGTTGTAAGAATTACGTCTCAGATCTTCTTAAGAAAATCTTGACTAGATTAGCCTTTAAAACTAGATCGCAGGGTTGGCCAGATAGCTCAGCAGATTAAAGTGCCTGCTTAGGCAGGTGCAGGGACCAGGGTTCGATCCCAGACATGCCATGCTGAGACGTGGTGGCATGTGCCTGTAATCCCAGCACTTGGGAGACTGAATATCACTATGAGTCCAATCTGTGTAGTGAAATCCTGTAGACCCTGCACTAAATACATTCAAATAGAACTAGATTTCATTCCATGAGGGTTTTAGATTCACTAGCAGAACTTTATTCCTGTATTTTCGTAGTGAAAGCCTTTGTTATAATTTCTAAAGTTGGTTGTTTTGTGCCCCCTTCACACTTTTAACTGTGCTTACAAGAAACATGTGCATTTAACTCATGATTTAAAAGAATAAGATTTCAGATTTCTTTAATTATCTATTCTTATGTTCCTTTTTCTTATTTATTAGTTTGCTCTTCTTGGATAATAGTTTTATACATTTCATTCTCTATCTGGGAAGGAATTTATATTAGTACTCTTTCTGGTTTCTTAAATGGAATACCTAGTTAACTTCATTTTTGTACTTGATAATGATAATATCAAATTATGTGGATGTGCATCTAAAATCACACTGACTTTACACTCTTAAGTATAATATGGAGTACTAATATTGCTATTTATTTAATATATGAGGTATCCTTTTTGTCAGTTATTTCTCTGACAAAGACCTTTACTTCAGTCTCTTACTAGTTTTTTTTTTAATCTCTTATTAATTTCTGGTAGTATTCCATTGCATTGTGGCCAGGCAGTATGTACTGTCCATGTTTTTTATTTTTTTTACTCTCTTAGACTTTCACAATATTTGAGTTGCTCCATTGCCTAATATATCGTTAATGCACTCTTTTCTGTTGTTGTTGTTTTTGGCAGAACTGGGCATTGAACTCATGCCCTTGCGCCTGCCAGGGCAATGCTTATTCCACTTATTCCTTGGCCCCTAGGCAATGTATTCTTGAAAGCATGCTATATTCTCTGAGATATATAGTTCCTTTTGCAATTAGTAACTTAGCTAATTATGTTAACTCATATAACATCTTAGATATTCAATTTTTAATTATAAGTGACTTGTGATGTTTGTAGCTTTACTACCTCACATATATTACTGTCTTTGTGCATATTCTTTACTTCTCTTTGTATTTCTAAGATTTTTACTTTAGATATTTGTACTTTTTAGTGTATAAAGTACCATAAACTATAACTTCAAACTGTTTTCCCACACTTTGTTATTTTCTGTCAAATTTTATTTCATGGTACCTTTGCTGTACTATCTTCTTTTATGTTCTATTGGATAATATTTGTAGACATTTACTGTGGAAAGTAGTCACTTAATGTCTCACATGCAGTAATTCAGTAGCCTTTACAACAACCTTATGAAATAAGCATGAGTATTATCCCTTTTACTGGTACTAAAGAATAAAGTTGTATCACAGGAAATTTATGTAAAATCATAAAACTAATAAGAAACAGAGCTTAAATTTGAAGCCATGCTTTTCAAAAACTGGTTTTTATCGCAGCATATACTATTGCTTCTTTGTATGTTCCTTGGTTTTAGACAAGTTAAGGCATTTATTAATTAGTAATGTATTTTCTCATCTCTCTGTTTACCAAGTCTTTCTGTCACTGTGTTAAATGTACTAATGCGTCCATCAAAGGCATTTGCATCTCTGATGCTAAGATGATGATAATGGTGACTATTTCTAGGGTTGTATCTTATTCTTGTAGAGTCCATCTTGTTGCTGAAATTTTCCATCTCTCTACTTATTCCTGCAGAGTCTTGGCCACATGACTATTTGAAATGTCTTATATTTCAATACCAATATCTTGGCCGTGTGTGCATCTAGTTCAGCAGTTGGCTCATCTTTAATAGAAATAGCATCTGTGGTGACCGCTTGTTCTCTCCAGCTCTGCTGCAGCTGTCAGGGTCTGTGTGCCTCACTGTCTTCCTCCTTTTAGGAAGGGTGGCTGTCCCCCAGTTGCAGCTCATGAGGACGAGAATATTTTGTTTCTTGAGAAAAATGCTCATTCAGTGCTCTAAATGCTAAACAAAGAAAGAGATCTGATTCTTCTAAATCAAACTAGATTTATCAATACTATATGTGCCCTTTCTTTAATTCTTATTATGACTGCATTGGCTTGTATGCTTGTATTCTTTTTTTTAAGAGCAGAATATTAATTGGGGAAAAGAAAGTTTCTGTCCTAGAGAGGGACAGTAAGTGCTTGTGTTCTTGTTTTTGCAAGGTGCCTACTTCTTCTGTGACTTAGAAAGACTGAGGCCTGTTTTTATTTAGTGAAAGTATTTTAATTGGTTTAACATACAGTTAAATTGATATCCTTTAATTATGAAATAATTATTTCTTATCTTCTTATATACATAGACATTAAAGGATTCTCTTATTTTTTCATTTTGTGTTTTCCAATCTACTGGATGAAAATTAGAGAATATATTCCTTTGCATGATTACTATATTGGCATTTGAGAATTTTTTGTTTTAATTTTTCTCAAAAGCATACATGCATTTTCATCTGGTCATTGTTACTAAGGAAAATAATACTAAAAGTATCTTTTCTATAAATATGAAACTAGTACTGTGATTCTTTACAGATAATCTTTTTTTATGCTGGTAAGTATGTAGAACATTTTTATAATTTGAGATTTGAAAAATAATCACCACATTAGATCTTAAAATGGCTTTTAATATCACCTTTGCCTGTAATCAAGCCAGTTTTAGATGTAAATTTTCTTGATTTAGAATTTTTTTCTTCTATCATTTTTTCAAATGTTGGATATGTTTTTATTAATCCTATTTCTTCTGGAAGATTGAAAAATCTTAGTTGCATTTTTGTCACTACAAGTCAAATTCTCTCTCTTTTCATTTTGGGCTTTTCTTTTTATCTGAAGAGTTTTAAAAATTCATTTTTATGACTAGTTCAATAATTTTAATGTCTTATTCTTCTAGTACTAAGGCTTAAACCCAGGACTTTATACATGCTAGACATGCAGCTTTTCACTGATCTACATTCCTAGCAATTTCTTTTAGTTTTTTAAATTTGAATAGGGGTTTCATTAAGTTGCCAAGGCCAGACTGGAACTGTTATCCTCATGCCTCAGCCTCCCCGGTAGCTGGGGTTGCTAATGTGTGTTCCCCAGCCAGCCCATTTATACTCTTTACCACTAATGATTTTTATGTTTATTATGCAACAGAGGCTTTTCTCATTTTTCCTTTGGGCTTCCATTCCCATCTCCTCACATCTGTCATATCTTCATTCTGTCTTCTCCTTTGGTCTCTGGCTCGTCTGCCACCTCAATTTACATTGTTTGGAGGCATCAATCTGATGCTATTACAATATTTTCAGTAAATGCACTCATGTTTTATGTGAAGTGCGTACTGCTCAGATTTCAAGCATTGCTGCTTCTCTGTGTCTGTGTATATAAGCGTGTCAAATCTTCGTCTGTCAACAACTAAAGTAGTTGAAGCATCCTAAGCTTGCCCTATCATTATTTAAAGTCAGCTTTTCTTTCTTAGATCTCAGATCAAATACATTGAAATTTAATTAAATTTGCCGTTTTTACCACGTGTTCCATGGATAAGCTTTTGGGACTCAGTGTCTCATTACTCTTCTCTCATTGCTGAGACCGACAGTCAAAATTAGGGAAGGAAAGGCTATGCACCTCACAGTTACTGGATGATTCAACCCATACTCTCCTGGCTCCGAGGCAGCGTGGCACACGCGGCAGAGGGCAGCAGCTCATGGTGGCAACAACTGCTACTGAGTTGTTGTAGCAGTTGTCTCCCTTCAGCTGCATTTAGGCTCTCTGCCCCAGACTGGGTGCAGGACTCATACCCATAATCCCAGCAGCATTTACACCCATAATCCCAGTGGATTATGAGTTTATCTCAAAGTCTAAAAGTCTGTCCCACAACTGCATGAGGCTTTGGGGGAACAACTCTACACAAACCATACATATTTTCCCTGAACCTACAAAGACTCGTGCACATCCCTTTGTGCAAAATGCATTTTAGTCTATCTCTAAGAGTTGTCAAAGTCCTACAGTTTGAGCATTGCTGAAAAGTCCAAGTCCTAAGTCTCCTCCAAGACCTAAGGCGAACTCTTAGCTGTGAGCCACTGTGCCAATGAAAAGTGAACCACTTCCAACATTCAGTGGCACAAGATAAACATTACCATTCCAAAAGTCACAGACAACAGGGGAATACAAAGCACTAGGACAAACACAAGTCCAAAATCCAGCAGGGCAAACATTAAATCCCAATGGAATATCTGAAATAATCTGTGGTAAATTGTGAACTCCATGCAGCTCTGACCCTATGGTACTTCTGGCGGTTGTAGGTCTCACAGCTCCTCTCAAAATCCAGCTTTGCTCCCTTTTGCAGTTTACCTTAGATGAAACATGTTCCTGGCTTTTCCAAACTTCTGGGGTTTTCACTGAATGGGCTTCTCACTCATAGCTGTACAAGCTGCCCTATCAAGAGCACACTGCCTGGCCTCGCAGGCCTTCTGAAATCTAGGTTGAAACCTTCTTAACCTCAGAACTACTTCATTCTGCAAGCAGCTAAAACTAGTGCTGTGTGGGTGACTCCAAGGTCTGCTGCCAGTTGGAGCAGTAGCCAGGCTTCCTTTTCTCTTGGCTGTAGGGGTTGAGTGCCTAGATCACTGAGCACTCTAACCTTTATATTATTATTATTATTATTATTATTATTTTTTTTTTTTTTTTTTTTTTATCGAAGAACAAATAGCAGTGAGACAGTTTCAAGACAAATTAACAGGACAGATTCAACAAATCAATACATTGCAAAATGTTTTCATAATGTTTCGGTGTCCTATAAGGTGTCTACATGGTATTATCTGAGGAAAAACTTCTCTATGCCAGCACCACTCTGTAACATAAGGCTCTGTGGCTTTTCACTCAGGGCAAAGGCCCTCACCCTTGCAATTCTAGGGCCATAAAGGGAGGAGATCTGCCTCTTCCTGTGTTGACCTCAGGGCATCCTTCTCTTGCTCCTTCTTGGGAATGCAGTTCCTCTCAGCTCTGCTTTTGCATTCCACAGCTTCACTGAAGCTTCCTTTCTCACCAAACTCACAGAATTTTAAATCATTCCATTGGACTCTTTGTTCTTAATTCTCCGCATAAATCTAGCTAAAATCCCCCAACAATAACTGTGCTACTACCTCAATGTTTGGCTGATTTGAAATTTCTTTTGAAATATTCCTCGGTTGACCATGCTTAATCTTAGTCTGAGGCAGTCTCTGGGCACAGACAAAATGCAAACAAACTTTATGTCCAGCCATAACACAAATCATCCAGAGTGCAACAAGCAGTGCAGCCCTTCTTCCCAGCAGAAACCTCCCCAGCCTGGCTTTTACACACAGGACTTCTATCAGCCTTCTGGTCGCCCGAGCTCTGACCAGAATCTCCCGTACAGAACAGCTGAAGCTGTTCCAGCGCTTCTCTTAACAGGCAACATCTCAAAACCTTTCCTATATCTTCCCATAAGTCATTTCCCTAAACTCATAATACACATGGTCAGGTTTAGCCACAGCAATGACCCCATCTTGGTACCAAATTCTGTCTCTGTTACTCTTCTCTCATGGCTAGGACAAATACCTGATATTCGAAATTGTGGAAGGAAAGGTTTATTGAGCTCACAGTGACTGCAGGATTCAGCGCATGCTCAGCTGGCTCCAATTCAGCATAGCACACATGGCAAAAAGCAGCTGTTCATGGTGGCAAAGGCACCAAAACAGTAACAGCAAAAAGGGAAGAGTAAAAGCAACCATGGCTACAGAGAGTAAGCCGGTCTCCCTTAAGCTGCATTCAGGCTCTCTGCGCAGGCTGGAGCACTCATAATCCCAACAGCACTCATACCCATAATGCCAGTGGATCATGAGTTAATCACAAAGTCTAGAAGTTAGCCTGTATTTGTTTTTTGAAACAGAGTCTACTATGTAGCCCAGATTGGCCTTAAACTTACAGTGACCCTCCTGTCTAAGTTTTCCAGGTGCTGATATTACAGGTGCATGCCACCATGTCTGTGGCATTTTTTAAAAGTATTTTTTCCTGTGAAAATATTTAAGAGACATTTGGTGGAAGACTATCAGAATCAGTAACTCTTAATTTCACCAATCCATGTTATCCTCAAGGTTTAGTTACCTCTTTCTTTGCTTTAAATTTAATACATTTCTTAAGCCTATGGAACTTATTAGTTTGTAAGCAAAACTGATTTGTTTATTAAATGTAATTAACTTTGTTGTTTGAAATAAAGAAGTGAAAAAATTCTAACAATGTTACCACATTCTTAAAATACCCTGGGCCAGGGAATTGTAGTCACAAGAAATAAATAGAACAAGTAGTTTGATACAAAGCAAATTGTACCAGACAACAATGGCTGGATTTTTGAAAGCTTTAAGGCCTTTGCAAACAAGCAGAATAGAATAGCTATAATGCATCTTGACATCTAGCAAAGTACCAGAGACAATGCTATGTGAAATTTTGATTGCAAAATTAACTTGACTTGGCTTGAAAAACACTATCAAATGAAATTTAAGCTGGTTGAGAGTATATGGGAAGGGAAGTGTTCACTAGTGCCAGTGGACCCATGATGTGAGTGAGAGCTTCAGCCAAATGCCGTAGGTGTGGGCCTTGGGTGGAAGTAGCTCCTAAGGTTTGCTTGTATTTTCTGTTGGAGGAAAGGAAAACTAGTTAAACTCAGTTGAAACGGGTAATTTATCAGGAGAAATCAGTGCTTTGGACAGGAAAAGCTGAAGAAATAAAATTTTACTTAGAGTTGCAGAGATAGCTCAAGGTCTTGAGTTTAATCCCCAGTATCAGAAAAAAAAATTCCTTAAAGTAAGCATCTTTTATGACAAAAGGAAATTCTGTGCAGTGTCAAATGTAAAGCAGCCTTTAACTATAGGATTTCTGAAAACCAGTTAGAAAACAAAGTTAACTGAGCAATATATCA